>MDKI01265497.1:0-27207 GCA_005239505.1 Nicotiana paniculata
TTAATTCCCTGTGGGATCGACTCTGGGCATAATACCCCGGATTATATTTGCAATGCCCGTTTAATCTTTTATTAGACATAGTTGAGCGTGATCAATACCACATGCCCAAAGAATGCCACGGAATCCAACCAGAACTCACACTTGGAGAACTTAGCATATAGCTTCTGTTCTCGCAAAGTATGGAGCACAACTCTCAAATGTTGCTCGTGCTCCCCCAGGCTATATGAGTAAATCAAAATGTCATCAATGAAGACAATGACAAAGGAATCAATATACGGCCTGAACACCCTATTCATCAAGTCCATAAATGCTGCTGAGGCATTAGTCAAGCCAAAGGACATCACTAGGAACTCATAATGGCCATATCTCGTACGAAAAGCAGTCTTCGGAACATCTAAGGCCCGAATCTTCAACTGATGATATCCCGATCTCAAATGAATCTTAGAAAACACCCGAGCACCCTGCAACTGGTCAAAAAAATCATCGATGCCCGGAAAAAGATACTTTTTCTTAATGGTGACCTTGTTCAATTGGCGGTAACCAATACACATCTGCAAGGACCCATCCTTCTTCTTCACGAATAGAACTGGACCACACCACAGCGATACACTCGGTCTGATGAACCCCTTAGCCAACAACCCCTCAAGTTTATCCTTCAACTCTTTCAGATCCATACGGTACGGAAGAATAGATATAGGTTGGGTTGCCTGGAGCTAAATCAATGTAGAAATGAATATCACGATCCGGGGGCATGCCTGGAAGGTTTGAAGGAAATACATCAGCAAACTCTCGAACAACTGGCACTGAATCAATCGTCAGAGACTCGGTGGTGGTGTCCCGCACATAAGAAAGATAGGACAGACAACCCTTCTCGACCATATGTCGAGCCTTCAGGAATGAAACAACCCGGCTGGCTGCACTAACTGAGAAACCTCTCCTTTCCAACCTAGGCGACTCGGGCATGGCTAAAGTAATTTTCTTGGCATGGCAATCCAGCACGTCTTGATAAGGATATAGTCAATCCATGCCTAGAATAACCTCAAAATCAACCATGTCGAGCAATAAAAGGTCCGCTCGTGACTCGAACCCACAGAAGGTGACCACACAAGACCGATAGATCCTGTCTACCACCACAGAATCGCCCACAGGAGTGGACACATATATAGGAGAACCCAAGGACTCACGAGGAACATCCAGAAAATGAGCAAATAATGTTGAAACATATGAATAGGTGGATCCCTCTCTACCACAAACTGAAATAATACCTATAACCGCGACATCTGAGGCCACTGCATCTGATCTGGCCGGAATAGCATAGAAACTAGCTGGAGCACCGGAAGACTGAGCTCCGCCAAAATGAACAGGAGCTGACTGACCTCCCCCTGACTGGCCTCCACCTCTAGGAAGACCCCTGCCGACCTGTCCTCCACCTCTAGGTGGCCTGACGACTGGTGCTGGACCCATAGGCTGATAACCCTGCCGCACTGCTTTGCCCCGAAACCTAGGATAATGCCTCTTCATATGACCTGGATCCCCACACTCATAACAATCTCCAGGTATCATAGCCTGCTGCCCTGAAGAGGAACCTTGAATGGACGGAGAGCGATGTGTAATCTCTGGCATAGCACTGAAGTAGGGACTGGAGGATCTCGGATGACTGGAATAACCACTGGGTGAACTCTGCATGGCTGGAGGGCGGTAGGAACGCTTTGGCATGGCGCTGAAATAAGGCCTCACTGGAACACCTCTAGGAGGTGGTGGGGTGCTGAATATAAAGGCCTGCTGGGCTGACCACTACCGAACTGACCTCTGCCCCTAATTGGGGCACCTCTGAAATCTTTGGTGAATCTATCCCTCTTGTCCTACTGCCCCTGCTCCCTGCTCCTCGACCGATACCCCTCGATCCTGCGGGCGATCTCCACCACGAGCTGATAAGGAGTACCCATCTCCACCTCTCGGGCCACTGTGTCCCTAATACCTGGATGCAACCCAGCCACAAATCTCCGCACTCTCTCAGCATCAATAGGTAGTATCATGAGTGCATGGCGAGACAACTCTGAAAATCTAGCTTCATAGTCTATCACGGACATTTGTCCCTGCTCCAGCTGCTCAAACTTATACCGCAGCTCTTCCCTCTCAGAGGGTGGGATATATCTGTCTAGAAAAAACTGAGTGAACTGCTCCCAAGTGATAGGATGAGAATCTGCTGGCCTGCTGAGAATATAAGACTGCCACCATCTGCGAGCTCTGCCCTCCAACTGAAAGGTAGTGAAATCCACTCCATGGGACTCTAGTATCCTCATGTTGTGCAGTCTGTCCCTGCAACTGTCAATGAAATCTTGGGCATCATCGCCTCACTCACCCCCGAAGACTGGAGGGTGAAATCGAGTCCATCTATCTAATAACTTCTACGGATCGTTGTCTGCAGCTGGTCTGCGCTCAGGTGCTGCTGCCACAGGCTGGACCCCACCCACGGGCAGTGTACCCGGGGTATGATGTATTGTTGTTGCCTGACCTGCGGTCTGGGCGGTAGGTGTCTGGGCTCCCCCTCCCGCTGAGATATGGCAGGATCCGCTGGGAATAAGCTAGCCTGGGACATAGTGTCCATAAACCACATCATACGGCGCATGACCTCCTGGAAGCCTGGCGCCGTCATGAACTCCACTTGAGTAGGATCTGCTGGGGGCACCTCGTCCTGATCCTCTATGATAGGATACTCTGGTGGTGGTGCAACTGGAATAGCTCTGGGACGCCCTCGGGCCGGTGCCCTTCCCCAGCCTCTGCCACGGCCTCGAACAACGAGGGTAGCAGCCTCTCCCAGTTCTGGAACATCAGATGCGGTCGTCCTCACCATCTGTGAGAGAATAGAAGAATGAGTTTTAGTAAACCATCGTCTGCACGATAAAATATGAATAAAGTGAGGTTACCTAACACCCTATAGCCTCCTGAAGATAAGTACATACGTCTCCGTACGGATCCGCAAGACTCTACTGGGTTTCCTCGTGACTCGTGAGACCTACGTGAACCTAGAGCTCTGATACCATGTTGTCACGATCCAAAGTCCTAACTCAAGTCGTGATGGTGCCCAACACCAGGGTTAGGCAAGCCAACACTCAAATTACTAAAGATTTTCCCATATTTGATTAAACATCCCAACACGTGCCAAGTTTTAAAGTTCAAAACATTAATTGAAAAGGATAATTAGCCAGTTTAACCAAAAGCAGTCATAAAGAGGCGTGAGCCAATATATATATATATATATATACAGACCCGCAAACCATAATATCTACCACGTGTGTGCCAGGAACTAGTGTCACAAGTCCTACAGGCATACTGACAGAATATACAAAAGATATAATATAATTGTCCCACTGTCTGGAAGAAATAGACGAGAATAACAAAAGAAACTACATGGTGTTGCCGAGGATCGTCAGGAGAAGCAGCTCACTGTGAATTCAGGTCTAGTCTATACTTAGAATCGAGCTCCGGTCTGATAACCAGATGTGCCAGCCTCAGAACCTGTACAATTAAGTACAGAAGCGTAGCATGAGTACATAAATAAATATGTACCCAGTGAGTATCCAGTCTAATCTCGAAGAAGTAGTGACGAGAGGTCGACTTGACACTCACCAAGGTCCAACAAAATAATTTAACAAGATATGATATCAGTAATAGGCAAACGAGGATGATAAAATAGTAAACATTAAAGATAACTGTAATTCAAATAAATACTGGAAGTAAATAAACAATTAATACTTCATTTTCCCCCAAATATCTTTCCACTTCAATATCCATGAAATCATTAACAATTTAACATGCTCATACGGAATAAGGACAACCGGCCTGAGCCATCATAATAATCATAAATGTGCACTGCAGAGGGTCGAACGGCCCGAACCATAATTACATCTTTCAATCTCGTCGTGGCGTACGACCCGCTCCCATGAGAGTGGGGAAATAAGACTCCGCTCGCGGAATTTAAATTGTGAAACAGTCACATGTACACACAATATTAACCATAATGTACCTTTCAATCTCGTTGTGGCGTACGACCCGCTTCCATGAGAGTGGGGGAAAATAACACTCCGCTCGTGGAATGTAAATTGCAAAGCGGTCGTATGCACACGCAATACTCTTCATAAATTTACTTCCTAGTGAACAATTCCTTTAAATTCTCAAATTTCATGACCTCAGGGAAACAAAGGCGAATATGACATAAATTCATAAAGCATATAGTTCATTTCAAGGAAAAACACAAGGCTTGGTGTAGGCATAACTATCCAGACATAACAATAATAGCCTCTACGTACGGAATCTCGTCACTTCGTACGTACTTAGACCCCACAAACATTAGCACGTAGTAATTTAAATCACCTAGGGGGACAATTTCCTCTTACAAGGTTAGAGAGGAGACTCACCTCGTGTCGAACCTACTCTCCGGGTCAAGAACGCGCCCGAAACTCCAAAATCGTCACCCAAGCACTCGAAACTAGCCAAATGTTACATAAATATATCAATTTACACTCAAAAGTATGGAATTCTCCTATTTACTTAGTCATTTCATCCTACTTGAAGAAATCCCAAAATTCACCCCCGAGCCCGCATGCTCGGATTTCGGAAATTTTTGAAGGAATCACTTACCCATAACCTAAGGATTGTTAATATGTGATTTTTGTATGATTTCATGGCTAATTAACGGAAAATTCCCTAAATATTCATAAAGCCCTAGGTTACTACGCAAATCCTTGATTTTTTCACTAATTTGGTAGTTAATTTGACTAGGAATTCATGCATTAAACTAACATTAGGGTGGAATTCACTTAACTTTTAGTAGCTAGGTTATGGAGCTATTTCCCCAGCTTTAAAGGTTATCTATGATGGAAGAAAAATGGAGTGAAATGAATAAATCTCGTATTTTAAAGAACTCACTGCCTACAGTGGTTCCGCACCTGTGGCTCAAGGACTGCACCCGCGGTTTCGCACCTGCGAGTAAAGGCTCGCACCTGCGGAACTGGGACAAGGGACATGGGCTTACACTTGCAGAACTGAGGCCGCACCAGCGGCTCCGTATCTGCGGGAAAGGGCCCGAGAGGCACCTGGGCCCACCCGAGCCCCTATCCAAGTATACCAACAAGTCCCAAATCATAACACGGACTCGCTCGAGCCTTCAAAACATTCAAAACAATGCTAAAACTCAAAATCGCACCTCAAAACCCCTAACGATCAAACTTAAGAACTTCAAGTTCGTGAATTTGCTAACAATGCGCCGAATCAACCTATACTACTCGAAATGACACCAAATTTTGAAAGCAAGTCATAAATGACATAACGGAACTATTTTTGGTCTCAGAATTCCGTTCGGAACTCGATAACATAAAAATAGGTCCCAAACCACAATATGAACTTAAGAAGACTCTTATTTTGATATTGGGCGCCGGAACGCTCCCGGGTCATCCAAAGCCCATTCCGAACATACGCCCGGGTCCGAAATCATCATACAAAGCTACTGGCACCGTCGAAACTCGATTCCGAGGTTGTTTACTCAAAATATTGACCGAAGTCAAACTTGGCCAAAAAGGCCAACCTTAAGGAACTAAGTGTTCCTATACTACTCTAAACACTTCCGAATCCCAGACCACCCGCCCCCGCAAGTCTTAAATCATAATAAGCCGCTACGAAAAGTTTTATTTAGGAGAACAGGGTATGATAATGCAAAAAGACCATTCGGGTCATTACAATTTACACCATAAAGCAATTCTAGTACTATTCCACTCAGAAAGATTTGACACATTTATGACGAATTGCCTTTATAAATCAATACTGATATATGAATGAATTGAGAAAATATGAATGAAGGAGATCTAAAAATGTGGTGAACATAAAGAAAACACTTTAGAAGAATAATTGAAGACCTCTCGTAATTCAGTACATTTAATGTGCAAATAATTGTAAGCTAATTAAAGTGTTACAACGTGTTATATGAACAATTGGCTTTAGCTTGACAGAAGCAGAATCTCCTATAACAGATAACAATTATATGAACCGTTGATGTGGCAAAGATATAACCAAGGTACGCAAACAATTAAACATACAGTGAATCATTTTTATTATGCAGACTGCATAGGGTCTGAATTCAATGGTAAAGGCAAAATGTAATGTCCAAACTATAGGATAACTGAAGAAGGAAACTGGATGTTATTCATAGATTCTGAAGGTGAAGAACCTGAACAACAAATCATGGTTCTTCACCTTCAGGTTTTACAAATAGCATCTGGTTTCCTTCTTAACTCATCGAACCGTTTGGGGAATGCATTCCGACCTTATATTGAATCCGATCCAATACAGTTTGCATGACCAAAAACAAATTCAATGTCTGCCTTTGTTGATTGTGTACTTTGGGTGTACCTTTGTCGCATCTATAATTCATGTTATGCCGCATATGAGATAAAAATAGTGACATCGAGATTTACATGGCTCAGCCAATATGTCTGCGGGTAAGAAGGAATAGTTTCACTATATAAAATATCTATAGAACGAATTAGAAATCTCACTCTACTTTACACAGAAAAAACACAAAAATATTTCTCACAAATTCACTCAAAAAAAAAGTTTATACAAATATTTCTCAAATCTTACTTCTCTAATAATATCTCACAATTCTCTTTCTCCAAATATTTTTCTTACAACACTCACGAAGAATTGATAAAAGATTGATTGAAAAATGAGAAGAAGTTGCTTCTATTTATAGGTAAATTTTCCAAAATAATCCAAATATTTTCCATTTGGGTCTACTTGAAATAAATTAGTTGCCAAGTTGAAAATGGACAGTTTCATGAGTTGACTCTAAAATCAGATATGTTTTAATTTAATTCCAACCCTACCCTTGGTGTTGTTGTTTCTAAAGGTCTATTTTACCCCTTCATATATGCCGTTATTAATCCACTTTCCTCTTATGTTCAAGAAATAACGTTATTCTAAAGCCCTTATTTGGAATGCATTAGATCTTTCTAAATGTTGTGTGATTGCCACTTTTTTCAAGTATCTTTCTGCCTATTGATTAGTCATTTATTACATTAGTTGTCCAGTATCTTTCGTAAATATGACAAACTTTAAGTGCTTTGCTAATACCTAAAATGACGATCTTGATGACGTCAGAGGAGTAAAGATGCACACAGCTATTTCTTTTCTGTTACTTAATGTGAAAGCTTTAGATCGTAATCTAATTGTGATTTATTATTTTCTCGAAATGAGAGTTTAAGTTATCATTAATACTAGACATCAAATTATCATTATTACTAGATTTCAAAGTATGCAACCATATCTCTTTTTTAGTTTGTGTTTGTCACATGGGCAAATTCAACTAACTTTTGTGTAATTTTGATTTAACAAAAAGTTGAGATCCTACTTGTGGAGATAGCATGATGAGAAAAAGAGTATATTTGAAGTTTTGCTTTGAAGTGTTATACATTGCACATATATGATTGAATAATTTTTTTAAGTTGACTCTAAAACAAAATACTTGAATTTACTTCTAACCACACCCCTAGTGCCACATGAAATTTAATATTCTCATGTACGCATATCAATTACCATTGATTGTCCCTTGTAACATACTTCATAGTTCATACTCTTTTTACTTTCTTTCTAAAAGGTACTCAAGACTTGTCCTAAAGAGTAAATAATGAAATTAAATTGTAAGATATGCCGTCACTTAGAATAAGAGAAAAATTTAGTAAATAAAGTCAATATAGTAACTAAAAAGAAATTTACACTTGATTATTGAGAATATAAAACATCGTCTATTCATTAGAACTTTAAAATGAACATCCTAAAATACTGCACTATTTTTATCATAAACCATGAAAATATATTTTTGCATAACACTAAGATTTTGTCCAATTTTTCTTTAATATTTTATGATGCCGCAGAAACAATTTACAATAAGAACTTTAAAAATAGAAGGAAATTACTGAATTAATTTTCCTTTTACTTTAGTTTTAAATTTCATTCTTTAGGTACTAGTAGATTGCAAGCACATAAATGAAATTGTACACGAGTATATAGAAGTAACTTATATTAGCATCATAATTTCGTTTAGAGGGTAAATTCTCACAGTTATTTCCTATGTCGGCTAGAAAAGGTAGTTTCGATCGGCCCTGCTCATACAGGGTATAAATACACCAAAAATACTTTTTTGAGGAGACTTTTGACCTATGAAAGAATTGAGAAGCAACTAAGGCAAGAAGTCACAAGAATTCATCAAGATTTCAACCAATTATTGTGCAATACGAGAGTTTGTATCTGTCACGATCCAAAATTTACTATAAGTCGTGATGGCACTCAACATCGCAGTTAGGCAAGCCAATGGCGAACTACCACATTAATTATTCATTTTATTATTTTCGAAATCATAAATTTATTAAGGAAGGAAATTTACACTTTTAAATCCACAGGAACGTACATAAGTAGTAGTTTATAAAAGAAATGAAAGGCGGTAATGATATATAAATCCATAAGCAACAACTAGCGTAACCAAAAGCCCGGTGTCACAAGTGTATGAGTATTTACTAAGGAATACAATAACAATACAACATATGTTCAGAATGTAAATAAGACAGGATAAAGTAAATTGTACGATGAAGACTCGGTGGGCTGCGGTGCCTAGCCTGGATGGAAGCTCACCATAAAGTCTCCTCAGCAGCTCCGCCGATGCGCCAAGATGACCACCAGATAAACATGTCAGATCCTGCACATTTTGTGCAACACTGCAGCATGAGTATGTAAATTAACGCATACCCAGTAAGTATCTAGCCTAATCCCGGATAAATAGTGGCGAGGGGTCGACATCGACATGTGATGATCCAAAAGGTCATCCCGTATATTTATAGCTAATTCTGTGTTTCGAGGTCATGAAAACCTCCTTTGCGTGTACATCCCAAGCGTGTAGCCGGGAAGCCTTTATGTGAAAAACTGATAAAAATGATAATTTTATATTAGAAATTTGAATAAAATTGACTTCGGTCAACTTTTTTGGTAAACGGACCCGGACCCATGATTTGACGGTCCCGGAGGGTCCGTAGGAAAATATGGGACTTGGGCGTATGTCCAGAATCGAATTTGTAGGTCCCAAGTCCGAGAAATGAATTTTTAAAGAAAATAGTTTTCTGAAAAATATAAAGGTTTTTGAAAATGAAATTTGAGGTAAAACCTGTGATATTGGGCTTGTATCACGGTTACGGATCCCGGTACAGGTTTAATATGATTTATATGTGTTATCTGTGAAATTTGGTAAGAAACGGACTTAGTTTGACGTGATCGGACCTTAAATGCAAAACTTAATTTTTATATAAGTTTTGAGGAATTTTATTAATTTTTTGTTTAATTCATCGTTTTAGTGTTGTGTGGTTTGAAACCTCGAGCGAGTCCGTGTTAGGTTATAAGACTTGTTTGTGCATTTAGATGGGGTCCCAAGGGCCTCGGATGGGGTTCGGGTCAATTTTCCCTATTTTGAACTGCTGATTGTTGTCTTTTGGTTTCCTTCTATGCGATCGCATAGAGGTAATCGTGATTGCATACCATTGTTTGGACCAGCCAGTTTTCCGTCATTGCGATCGCACAGGTACGCTTGTTATCGCGGAAGTCTATTTTTCCCTTCTCCGCGTTCGCAATCACACTGCCGCGAATGCATAGTGCAAGTGGGTCAACAACAAAATTCCTTTTATGCGATCACAGTGTTCACCTCGCGATCGCATAGATCGTTTCTTTGGCCAATGATATTTTTCTCTACGTGATCACATCTCGTTTTCCGCGATTGCGCTGAACAAAATACCTGGGCAGAATATAAGTTTTCGAAATCGGGGGTTTCACCATTTTAAACATATTTTGACTTCTAGAACTCAGTTTTGGGCGATTCTTTGAGGATTTTTCACAAATATCGAATGGGTAAGTGTTCTTTCACTAGAATTAACTATATTTCATGAATTAGTTCTTGTTTTTATCATTTAAATTGTGTTTTGGGTTGAGGGAATTGTGGATTTTGAAAGAAAATTTCTAAAATGAAAAATCATGATTTGAAGGGCCAAATGGTATCGGAATTTGATAAATTTAGTATGGTTGAACTCGTATCGGAATGGGTAATCGATTTTTTGTAATATTTGTTGGGTTTCAAGGTGCGGGTCCAGGGGGTCGACTTTTGGGTCGATTTTTATAATATTGTAAAGATTGACACTTTATTATTCGGAATAGTTCCTTATACGTTCTATATGTATTTTGAAGTTGTTTTAGTTGATTTTGAGACGTCCGGATTCCTTCCCACCCGAGAAGTCTATTTTTGAGTACCGAGTTATCGTCTTTGAGGTAAGTATCTTGCCTAACCTTGTGTGGGGGAACTACCCCTTAGGATTGAGTCTTCTATGTTGATTGTAGTCCGCGTACACGAGGTGACGAGTGAGTACTCGGACTTATTTGCAAGTAGATTTCCCTTTAGGGATTTTAGGTCCTTATGTTCCCCGTGTATGAATTGAAATTGTTATATCTGAATTCCTGATTCCTATTTACATCTCTTCCTGCTCAAATTAGAAGTACTTGCCTTCATTCCTTGTTTCTTGTTTGATCTTAATTGACTTAAATGAAGACTTTGCCTTTCCTACCGTTATACTATATATTTCTTCATACACTGCCTATGTGACTAAAACTAGTATAATCTCGCCCTATAACTTTCTAACAAGTAAGTGGAATATCCATACGTTGGTGTCAAGCATGACCGTGAGTCGTACATTGTGATTTAAATGATTTCCCTGTAAGTACTACGTAGGTTTAATTGATGACCTCCCATGTTGATGGTATTTCTTTAATGTTGCCTATTTACTGAGCATTGTTCAAGCTGAGTTTATTCGGTGAAGCTAATTGTCCAAGTGAGGTCGGTTATAGATAATTCCCTTGCCGTGATGATCTGGTTTCTTGGTTGTGAACTTGAATATATAGAATCGTTGCTATATTTGCCTTGTTTTCCCCTCGTTATGATGCTTCTCTTTGTGCTTGGCATTCTTTTCGGTGGCTACTTCTTATGAGTGAATTTTTACCATTTTTTTGATTTAAGTCTTTGTATTGATTTGCTTATCGCACTTTGCATTCGGTCTTGTTTGCTTTTACGCCTGTTGTGGCAATATATGTTGTTTCTATCGCATTCTGGTTGTTTTACTCAGTGGCTGCATTGCATATTTAAATTGGGACTATGGACCGAGAGCCGGGAGCTTTCCCCCTGTACTGCATTCCATATTTAAATTGGGACTACGGACCGAGATCCGGTAGCTTTCCCCCTGTACTGCATTGCATAATTAAATTGGGACTACGGACGAAGGTCCGGGAGCTTTCTCCCTGTACTGCATTGCATATTTAAATTGGGACTACGGACGGAGATTTGAGAGCTTTGCATGTGTACTGCATCACATATTTAAATTGGGACTACGGACGAGATTCCGGGAGCTTTCCCCCTGTACTGCATTGCATAATTAAATTGGGACTACGGTCGAAGGTCCGGGAGCTTTCTCCCTGTACTGCATTGCATATTTAAATTGGGACTACGGACGAGATTCCGGGAGCTTTCCCCCTGTACTGCATTGCATGACAAATTCTGAATTGCGGACTGAGTTCCGGTGGTTTTATCATTGAGTAGATTTGGATATATATATATATATATATATATATATATTAAAAAGTATAGCTGAAAAGCAATTATCTCCAGGAAAAGTTATGTCTGAAGGACTTCTATTTCGAAAGTATATTTGAAAAGTATTTGTCTTGCAGGAAAATGATATTTGAAAGAGCATATTTGGGAAAGTATATTTGAACACCACGTATTTTGAAGGGACTATGTTTTAAAGATTTCTCTTTATAAAAATATATAAATATACATTCAGAGAAAGTATGTTTCAAAGAAGAAATTTCTTTATTCCGAAATGATTATATCTTTAAAGCTTTCGAAATAAACTCACGATTTAAAGGTTTTCACTCGAAGGTTTGACCGGCTTTATTGAGTTTATTGGCTAAGGCCTGACGTGAATAAATTGATGCAGTGCTGAGTTTCTAGTATTTTTATTGGGTTGTGATTCCCGACATTTGGCTTGCATTCTTTCCATTCTCTTTGCGTATTTCTATTATGATGACCGTTGATCGTAATTATTGAATTTTCTTCCGTATTATTCGATCGTACCGTTAATTTTATCAAAAAATATTTAGATATTGAATTTTTACTTATTAGGCCAGTGATGTCTTGACTAGTCCTCGTCACTACTTCACCGAGGTTAGTCTTGATACTTACTGGGCACCGCCGTGGTGTGCTCATACTATACTTCTACGCATTTTTGTGTGCAGATCCAGGTAATTGTTGTTGTTAGCTGCATGGATCGTTGATGAGGAGACTCAAGGTAAACCTGCTGCTACGTTCGCAGGCTTCGGAGTCACCTTCATGTTTATGTCAACTGTACTTATTATTTCTAGACAGTTGTATTTAGATTCGGTTGAAAGATGTGTAGAGCTTATGACTTGTATTTATCGGGTTTTGGAAAATTGTTACCTCTGTCAAGATTTCTATATCGAGACTGTTATAATTCATTTACTATTGTTGTTGTTCATTGGAAATGTTAGGCTTACCTAGTCCCTAAGACTAGGTGCCATCACGATACCCAACAGAGGGAAATTTGGGTCGTGACAAGGTTGTATCAGAGCTCTAGGTTCATAGGTGCTACGAGTCATAAGCAAGTTTAGTAGAGTCTTGCGGATCGGTACGAAGACGTCTGTACTTATCTTCGAGGGGCTACGGAACTATTAGGACAATTTCACTTCCTTCCTTCCTATCGTGTGAATTCATTGATATTGAAGTTTGAAATTATCGATTCATTCTCTCACCGATGGTGAGAATATGAGCCGCAGTTCCTGATGATGTTACCCGAAGAAAACGTCGCAAGGGTCAGAGACAGAGGCCGACAAGGAGCACGTGCCGCAGTAAGATGCCTACCAGAGCAGCCGTTGATGAGCCGCCAGTAGTCCTAGTTGGGGGACAGGTACTGGAGGTGCTTGTTGCTACCTCGGACTTCAGGAGGCCTAGGCATAGTTTTGAGAATAATTGGTACATTGACTCAGTAGGTATTGATTCTAGTGCACTGGTACTCCACAGATCAGGGGAGGAGTTCAGACTCCCACTATCTACACTCCAGAGCTGAGATCATATTGGTCAGGTTCCATTTGTCATGGCAGCATGACACGTGGTTTCAGTTCAGCCCGTGGTTAGGGCAGTAGCATCGGAGGAAGAATACCTTGGACTTGAGAGGTATAGGAAGTATCACCCTTCTATCTTTTAGTGGATTGGTGGCAGATGGTGCCCGGGGTTTCATGGGGGAGTGTCACTATATTCTTCGCATTTCGGGTGTTTTGGAGACGAGCGGCATTACTTTTGTCACATCTCAGGTTCAGAGTAGTGGGTTGACCAGTGGTGGCGGCATATGAGTTGGGGTAACCTGGCCGAGTTAACTTCACTAGCGTGGATTCAATTTTCGGAGATGTTTTGAGGGAGGCTTCACCTCAGTTCCTTTGGGATGTACTGCCCATGGAGTTTGAGCAGTTGCGTCGGGGCGCTATGTCACTATTGGAATATGGAGTTAGATTCATTGAGTTGGCGAGATATACACCTCGTTTGGTTGCTTCAGTTAGGAGATGAGTCCGTAGAGTCATTGAGAGATTCAGACATGATATTTGGTTCAGCGGGACTCGAGAGTTAGAGTAGGATGCCTCGTTTCAGCAAGTAGTAGGGATCGCTCGCCGATTGAGGAGCATGTGGGGCCGGGAGCGAGAGGTCAGACGAGACCAGGAGAGAGATTTTTAGGAGGCGAGGAGACCTGGTAGACCGAGTAATCTATTGTTCCTTATTATGGAACCAAGGTAAGTCATGATAGATAATTTTGGGTCAACCAGTTCAGTTTGCATTACTAGCTTCGCATGGGGGTTTTTCAGGTACTCATGGGTCTCAGAGGATCCGTATTATATGTTTTCCACAGCCACATCGGTAGAGAGATTGTTTTCAATATGGAGATTTTAGCCACAGGGTGAGAGATTGTTCCAGGATTCAGGTAGGAGTGTTATAGCAGGGTATTCAGGTGGGTAGCGGGCGCCCAAGAGGGGGAGGCCCGAACCCGTTGATGTGTTTCCTATAGTAGGCTAGAGGCGTTGTGCCAAATAGTATCACCCAGGTATGTCTTGATGTGCTAAAGTGGGGTACCAATTGTATTTCATTATAGTTCTGTTGGTCAGGACAAGTCCCCCATATTTGTTGTTTCATTTATGAGTGAGTTCCGTGTTTTGCACTTTATTTTGTGTTTGCTCATGTTGGGAGATTCTATGAGTAGTATCCCGTGTCTATCGTTGTTTATTTCATTCTTGATAGTGGTTAAACTGGAAGTGAGTCCTTGTTGTTCTTCGTGGTAAGCTTTATGTGATTTTCCTGAGTATTTTGTTTACGAGTTGTGATTTGATACTCCATTGAGATGTGAGATCAGCTAGTGTTATGATTTTATCAGCTGAGATGAATTAGTGGAGGAATTTCAATTGGTATGGTATATTTTCAGCATGTGACATAGATTTGAGGGCGAGACCCTCGTGATTCTTTGTGATTTGATATGTTGGGACCGGGCTGAGTACCGCAATGGAAGTTATATCATAATGGGATCCTTGTGATTTATTCATATGCCTTGCTTCTTCCTTGTTATATTGCTCTTTTAAGTCAGTATTGATAGAGAGTTATGCCTATGGGCTTGTTTGATAGTACCTTTATATGCTTCTATTTTCATACTCAGTCGTTTCGTTATGTGCTTCTTTAGTTTAGCTTGCGGGATCTGTGCCCGGGGGTGTTAGCTGTGATTCGGGTGTCTAATGATGAGGTTTTCGTGTTTATTGCATCATTATTGGTATTATGGGATTTGGAAACAGAGTTCTTCCATATGTGGGACTAATTTCCAATATTGAGTTGATTTCAGGCAGTTATCGTGATCAAAAGTGCTATTGAGCCTATGTGTGATGTGTTATGTCGTGAAGTCGTGCCTTATGGGTGTAGACCTGAGTTAATGCAACTGGTTGATGCTAATGTCGGATATGGATTTAGAATCGGGTATTTTGGAAATGACTAGAAGGTGAGGAATTAAGGTATGAGGCTTATCAATGGTGATGAGAAGGCTATATTGCAGTTTTGATGGAGTCATCGGGCTTATGTAGGTTGGGGTGACATGGGATCACCCGGGGGTGTGTGTTGGAAGTGCGCAATCAGTGATTGGATGAGTTCAAAGTGAATCTCGGCACGTTCTAGGACGAACGTTTGTTTAAGAGGGGGAGATTGTGATGACCCAAAATGTCATCACGTATATTTCTAACTAATTCTGTGTTTCGAGGTCGTGACAACCTCCTTCTATCTCAACTCGATTTGCGTGTGCAGCTCGGGCGTATAGCCGGGAAGCCTTTATGTGAAAAACTGATAAAAATAATAATGTTGTATTAGAAATTTGATTAAAGTTGACTTCGGTCAATGTTTTTGGTAAACGGATCCCGTGATTTAACGGTCCCGGAGGGTCCGTAGGAAAATATGGGACTTGGAAGAATGCCCGAAATCGAATTCCGAGGGTCCAAGTCCGAGAAATGAATTTTTAAAGAAAATTGTTTTTTGAAAAATATAAAGGTTTTTGAAAATGAAATTTGAGGTGAAACCTGTGATATCGGGTCTGTATCATGGTTCCAGATCCCGGTACAGGTTTGATATGACTTATATGTGTTATCTGTGAAATTTTGTAAGAAACAGACTTAGTTTGACGTGATTCGGACCTTAAATGCAAAAACTTAATGTTTATAGAAGTTTTGAGGAATTTTATTGATTTTTAGTTTAATTCATCATTTTAGTGTTGTTTTATGTGGTTTGAAACCTCGAGCGGGTCCGTGTTAGGATATAAAACTTATTCGTGCATTTAGATGGGGTCCCGAGGGCCTCGGGTGAGAGTCGGATGGGGTTCGGGTCAATTTTCCCTATTTTTTGAAATGTTGATTGCTGTCTTTTGGTTTCTTTCTATGTGATCGCATAGAGGTAATCGCGATCGCATAGCATTGTTTGGACCCGCCCAGTTTTCCTTCACTGTGATCGCACAGGTACACTTGTGATCGCGGAAGTCAATTTTTCTCTTCTCCGCGTTCGCAATCACACTGTCGCGAACGCATAGTGCAAGTGGGTCAGCAGCAAAAGTCCTTTTATGCTATCGCACTGTTCTCCTCGCGATCGCATAGAATGTTTCTTTGGCTAGTGATATTTTTCTCTACGCGGTCGCATCTCGTTTTCCACGATCGCGCTAAATAAAACACCTGGGCAGAATATAAGTTTCCAAAATCGGGGGTTTCACCATTTTAAACATATTTTGACTTCTAGAACTCGGTATTGGGCAATTCTTTCAAGGTTTTTCGCACAAATCGAATGGGTAAGTGTTCTTCCACTAGAATTAATTATATTTCATGAATTAGTTCTTGTTTTTATCATTCAAATTGTGTTTTGGGTTGAGGGAATTGTTGGTTTTGAAAGAAAAATTTCTAAAATGAAAAATCATGATTTGAAGGGCCAAATGGTATCGGAATTTGATAAATTTAGTATGGTTGAACTCGTATCGGAATGCGTAATCGGTTTTTGTAAAAAAATTCAGGTTCCGAGGTGCGGTTCCGGGGGGTCAATTTTTATAATATTGTAAAGATTGAGACTTTATTATTCGGAATAGTTCCTTATACATTTATATATGTATTTTGAGCCGTCCGGAGGCCTTCCCGCCCGAGAAGTCTATTTTTGAGTACCGGGTTGTCGTCTTTGAGGTAAGTATCTTGCCTAACCTTGTGTGGGGGAACTACCCCTTAGGATTGGGTCTTCTATGTTGATTGTAGTCCGCGTACGCGAGGTGACGAGTGCGTACTCGGGCTTGTTTGCAAATAGATTTCCCTTTAGGTATTTTAGGTCCTTATGTTCCCCGTGTATGAATTGAAATTGTTATATCTGAATTCCTGATTTCTAGTTTCATCTCTTCCTGCTCAAATTAGAAGTACTTTCCAGCATTCCTAGTTCCTTATTTGATCTTAATTGACTTAAATGAAGACTTTGCTTTCCTACCGTTATACTATATCTTTCTTCATACACTTCCTATGTGACTAAAACTAGTATAATCTTGCCCTATAATTGTCTACCAAGTAATTGGAATATCTATACGTTGGTGTCAAGCATGCCCGTGAGTCGTACATTGTGATTTAAATAATTTTCCCTTAAGTACTACTTAGGTTTAATTGATGATTGCCCATGTTGATGGTATTTCTTTGATGTTGCCTATTTACTGAGCATCATTCAAGCTGAGTTTATTCCGTGAAGCTAATTGTTTAAGTGAGATTGGTTATAGGTGATTTTCTTGCCGGGATGATCTGGTTTATTGGTTGCGCACTTGAATATATAGAATCGTTGCTATATTTGCCTTGTTTTCCCCTCGTTATGCTGCTTCTCTTTGTGCTTGGCATTCATTTCTGTGGCTACTTTTTATAAGTGAGTTTTTACCATTTTTGTGATTTAAGTCTTTGTATTGATTTGCTCATCGCACTTTGTATTCGGTCTTGTTTGCTTTTGCGCCTGTTGTGGCAATATATGTTGTTTCTGTCGCATCCTGGTTGTTTTCCTCAGTGGCTGCATTGCATATTTAAATTGGGACTACGGACCGAGATCCGGGAGCTTTCCCCCTGTACTGCACTGCATATTTAAATTGGGACTACGGACCGGGATCCGGGAACTTTCCCCCTGTACTGCATTGCATATTTAAATTGGGACGACGGAGGGGTATCCGGGAGCTTTCCCCCTGTACTGCATTGCATATTTAAATTCGGACTACGGATGGAGATTTGGGAGTTTTCCCCTATACTGCATCGCATATTTAAATTGGGACTACAGACGAGATACCAGGAGCTTTCCCCCTGTACTGCATTGCATGATAAATTCTGAGTTGCGGACTGAGTTCCGGTGGTTTTCATCATTGAGGAGATTTGGATCGAAAGATATATATATATATATATATATATATATATTGAAAAGTATAGCTGAAAAGAAATTATCTCCAGGAAAAATTCTGTCTGAAGGACTTCTATTTCGAAAGTATATTTGAAAAGTATTTATCTTGCAGAAAAATGATATTTGAAAGAGTAGTATTTGGGAAAGTATATTTGAACACCACGTATTTTGAAGGGGCTATGTTTTAAAATTTTTTCTTTATAAAAATATATAAATATATATTCAGAGAAAGTATGTTTCAAAGAAGAAATTTCTCTATTCCGAAATGATTATATCTTTAAAGCTTTCGAAATAAACTCACGATTTAAAGGTTTCACTCAAAGGTTTGACCGGCTTTATTGAGTTTATTGTCTAACGCCTGACATGAATAAATTGATTCAGTGCTGAGTTGCTATTATTTTTATTAGGTTGTGATTCCCGACATTTGGCTTGCATTCTTTCCATTCTCTTTGCGTATTTCTATTATGATTTCCGTTGATCGTAATTATTGAATTTTCTTCTGTATTATTCGATCGTACCGTTAATTATATCGAAAAATCTTTAGATAGATATTATGTTTCGGTCATTGGTACATTTATGTCTTTTTACTTATTAGACCAGTGGTGTCTTGACTAGTCCTCGTCACTACTTCACCGAGGTTAGTCTTGATACTTACTGGGCACCGCCATGGTGTGCTCATACTACACTTCTGCGCATTTTTGTATGCAGATCCAGGTAATTGTTGTTGTTAGCTGCATGGATCGTTGATGAGGAGACTCAAGGTAAACCTGTTGCTGTGTTCTCAGGCTTCGGAGTCACCTTCCTATTTATGTCAACTGTACTTATTATTTCTAGACAGTTGTATTTAGATTCGGTTGAAAGATGTCGTAGCTTATGACTTGTATTTACCGGGTTTTGGGAAATTATAAACTCTGTCAAGACATCTATATCGAGACTGTTATAATTCCTTTATTATTGTTGTTGTTCAGTGGAAATGTTAGGCTTACCTAGTCCCTAAGACTAGGTGCCATCACGATACTCAACGGAGGGAAATTTGGGCCGTGACACGACACTTACTAGAGGTCCAATAAATAAATATAATAAATAATAAGCAGATATAGGGCACACACCAATAATGGGGTAAATTTGTAAGTAATTTCTTTTAAAGGTATGAATTTATCAGTCATGTATTCTACCTCAACAACTCAGATGTATCAAGTGCTAGTATCAAACAGATACGGAATACCACATGAAATGCCAGATATCAGTGGAAGGATAATCTCGTGAATATTTGACTGCCAGTGATATAACGCATGATTATGCCGAGGTCGTTTGGTCCGACCCAAAATAATGTGTACACTGTCAAGGGTCGAGTAGCACGAATCATAGATGCATCTATTATACTGTCGAGGCGTTCAGCCCTGTAACGACCCGACCGGTCATTTTGAGCATTTTCACTTCCCTCGGTAGGTTATTCGGAACTGATTTGGAAGATTGATTCTAAAACTAGGAAGCTTTCAATTGGAAGAGTTGACCAATTTTGACCTTTTAGTATATGACCTCGGATTGGAGTTTTGATGGTTATATTAGCTCTGTTGGCCTATTTTGAACTTAGGAGCACCCGGATTGTGATTTGGAGGTCCGTAGTTGAATTCGGCTTGAAATGGCGAAAGTTGAACTTTTGAAAAGTTTAACCGGGAGTGGACTTTTTGATATCAGATTCGTATTGTGGTTCCGGAAATTGGTATAGTTTCGTTATGTCATTTAGGACTTGTGTGAAAATTTTAGGTTCATTTCGGGTGGTTTTGATAGGTTTTGGTGTCGATTGTGGCATTTAGAAGTTGAAAAATTCATTGTGCGATTCATCTTTTTGATGTTGTTTGAGGCGATTTGAGGGCTCGGCTAAGTTCGTATGATGTTTTAAAACTTGTTGGTATATTTGGACGGGGTCCCGCGTAGCTCGGGTGAATTTCGGATGAGGTTCAGATCATTTTCGTTTCATAGTGCATTGCCAAAGACTGCTGGTTCTGGTGTTTCCGCATCTGTGAAAGAATGGACGCAAATGCGAGTCCGCAGATACTGACAGTTTGTCGCAGAAGCAAAGGAAGGAGAGGCCGGAATAGATCGCAGAAACGGGACTTTGAGGCGCATCTGCGGTCCCGCGGAAGTGAAGATCTTGGGCGCATAAACGTGTTTGGCTTCGCACCTGCGGTTGCACAAAAGCGGATATAGATCCACAGGTGCGAGGGGTCATCTGGCTAGTAGACTCCGCAGAAGCAGAGCTTGTGTCACAGAAGTGACGCAGCAGAAGCGGCTAATGTGCCACGGGTGCAAAAATGCTGGGTAGAATGCTATAAATCGAGTCTTTGGTTCTTTTATCATATTTTGAGATGCGGGACTCGGATTGAGGCGATTTTTGGACCAATCTTCATCAAAAGGATTGGGGTAAGTTTTATACACTTGGTTTTGATCTTATTTCATGAATCTAATGGTTGATGAATTTGAAAGAGAAATTAGGGGGTTTAGCCTAAAGTTCCATTATGTGAATTTTTGAGCTTTTAAACCTCGATTTAGAGTCGGATTTGAGTGAAACTTGTATGATTGGACTCGTAATTGAATGTGTTGTTGGATTTTGTGAGTTTTGTTGGGTTCCGAGGTGTGGGCATGGGTTGGACGTTTTGGCTGATTTTGGGCTTTGATTAAAGATTCGACCTTTATCGATTGGGTTTATTTCCTTGGGCATTATTTGATGTATTTGAGTTATTTTTGGCTAGTATTGAGCTGCTAGGAGGTCGGTACGTGCGACATGGAATTTTTGGAGCATCGCTTGGCTTGCTCAGTATTGGAATTTGACTTCTTCGAGGTAAGTAACACGTCCAAACTTAGTGTTGAGGGTATGAAACCCCAAATTGCGTGTTATGTGTTTGGTGTTGAGGTGATGCACATGCTAGGTGATGGATGTGTGGGCGTGCACCATGTGAATTATGACTCCGCTATTTCTGTGGTACTTTGTAGTTACCAGATCTTACCTGTAATCGTGAAATTTCTAAGTACATGAGCTCTTCGATTGTGATCCATGTTAGAAACCAGCCTATCCACAATCACCCAAACTGCATCAAACATCCATTGAGTCCATGGGAGTCCAACAACGAAATCCATAGTGATCCGCACCCATTCCCACTCAGAAATATCTAACTTCTGAAGTAACCCACCCGGCTGTTGACGCTCATACTTCACCTGCTAGCAATTTAGGCACCGTGCCACATACTCTACTATGTCCGTCTTCATCCTCCTCCACCAGTTATGCTGCTTCAAGTCTTGATACCTCTTCGCGGCACCCGGATGAATAGAGTACCGGGAACTGTGAGCCTCCTGAAGAATAAACTCAGGCAAGACATCAACATTGGGCACACATAGCCTGCCATGCATCCTCAATGCACCATCATCCCCAATAGTGACCTCCTTAGCATCATTGTGTTGGACCGTATCCTTAAGGATAAGCAAATGGGGGTCATCATACTGACGCTCCCTGATACGACCATACAGAGAAGATCGAGAGACCACACAAGAAAACACTCGGCTCGGCTTAGAAATATCCAATCTCACAAACTTGTTGAATAAGGCCTGAACATCCAACGCCAACGACCTCTTTGTTGCTGGTAGATATTCCAAACTCCCCAACTCTCTGCTCGACGACTCAAAGCATCGACCAACACATCGGCCTTCCCCGCGTGGTACAAAATAGTGATATCGTATTCCTTAAGTACCTCCAACCACCTCCGCTGATGCACCTTAAGATACTTTTTCTTGAACAGATTCTGTAAACTCCGATGATTGGTGTAAATCTCACAAGGAACACCGTACAAATAGTGCTTCCAAATCTTCAAGGCATGAAATTTAGCTGCTAACTCAAGGTCGTGGACAGGATAGTTCTTTTCATGCACCTTCGGCTGTCTAAATGCGTAGGCAATCACCCTACCATCCTACATCAACACCGCGCCAAGACCAATCCGCGACGCATCACAATATACAGTGTAAGACCCCGAATCTGTAGGCAATACCAATATTGGAGTTGTAGTCAAAGATGTCTTGAGCTTATGAAATCTCTCCTCACACTCCTCTGTCCACCTGAATGGAGAACCCTTCTGGGTCAGCCTGGTCATAGGTGCTACAATAGATGATAATCCCTCTACAAAATGACGGTAATATCCCGCCAAGCCAAGAAAACTCCGGATCTCTGTAGCTGATGACAGTATAGGCCAACTATACATTATCTCCACCTTCTTAGGATCCACCTTGATCCCATTACTCGATACTACATGACCCAAGAATGCCACTGAGTCTAGTGAAAACTCACACTTTGAAAATTTTGCATATAGCTTCTTCTCTCTCAAGGTCTGAAGCACAGTCCTCAGGTGCTGCTCATGATCCTCCCGAGTACGGGAGTACACCAGAATGTCATCTTTAAAAACAATGACAAAGGAGTCAAGATAATGCTGGAACACACTATGCATCAAATGCATAAAAGCTCCTGGGAATTGGTCAGCCCAAAAGACATCACTAAAACTCATAGTGACCATACCGAGTCCTGAAAGCGGTCTTCGGGATATCTGACTCTCGAATCTTCAATTGATGATATCCTGAACATAAATCAATCTTGGAAAACACCCTAGAACCCTGTAACTAATTAAATGAGTCATTAATATGAGGCAATGGATACCTTTTCTTCACTGTAACTTTGTTCATCTGGCAATAATCAATGCACATGCGCATAGAACCATCCTTTTTCTTAACAGATAAGATCGGAGCACCCCTAGGTGACACATTGGGCCGAATGAAGCCCTTATCAAGCAAATCCTGTAACTGCTCCTTCAACTCCTTCAACTTAGGAGGAGCCATACGGTATGGAGGAATAGAGATGGGCTGAGTGCCCGACAACAAATCAATGTTAAAATCAATATCTCTGTCGGGCGGCATGCCCAGAAGATTGGCTGGGAACACATCTGGGAAGTCCCTCACTACTAAAACTGACACAACTATAGGGGTATCAATACTGACATCTCTCGCATAAGCTAGATACGCGTCACACCCCCTTCTCAACCATTAGTTGAGCCTAAGAAATGAAATAACTCTGCTGGGAGTGTATTCTAAGGTACCCCTCCAGTCTAATCGCGGTAAACCTGGCATAGTGTGACAATCAAGAATAGCATAATGGGGAGACAACCAGTCCATGACCAAGATAACATCAAAGTCTACCATGATGAGTAATAATAAATCGGCTCTGGTCTCAGAACCACTAAGAGCAATTAAACACAACCGATACAGGCACTCCACAACAAGAGAATATCCCATAGGAGTAGACACATAAATAGAGGAACTCAAAGAATCCCGAGATATGCTCAAATGTGGGGAAAAATAAGATGAAACATAGGAATATGTAGAGCGCGAATCAAATAATACTGATGCATCTCTATGACAGACTGGAACAATACCTGTAATGGCAGAGTCGGAAGCAACTACCTCTGTACGAGCCGGAGGAGAATAATACCTGGTCTGGACTCCCCCTCTAGGGCGACCTCGACCTCCTCGATCTCCACCTCCAGTTGGCTGAGCAGGTGGAGCACGTGGTGGCTGATAAGTCTGCGGAGGTGCACCCCTCCTAAGTCTGGGGAAATCCCTCACCATATGACGGTGTCGCCATACTTAAAACAAACCTTTAGGGGGTGTGGCTGACTCAGGCCAGGTCTGTTGGACTGGCCGCTAAAAGCACCCCGAGTAGGAGGCACACTAGATACTGGCGGTGCATATTAAGTCTCCTGGGGCCCTGTAACACCAGTGGTGGCTAGAAGAGCTGAATGAATGGGGCGACTCACATAATCCCTACCATGTCGAACTGCACCTAGAGCACGAGTACCACTGTAAGTGCAAGACTCTCAAAATCTCTTGGACTCTCTCTCCTTTCTGTCCTGAGAAAGAATGCCCTCCAATCTCCTGGAAATACTCACAACCTGCCTAAAAGAAATATCCATCTCCAACTCCCTGGCCATACTGATCTAGATGTTGGGGTAGAGTCCCTCAATAAAACGTCAAACCCTCTCTCGAACTGTGGCAACCAAGGGCAGTGCATGTTGGGCCAAATCACTTAAACGGACTACACACTATGACACAGTCATAGCACCCTAGCACAGCTGCTCAAAATCCGTGCGCCATGAGTCCTTGAGACTCTGAGAGACATACTCTTTCAAAAACATGTCCGAGAACTGAGTCCATATAAGTGAAGCTGCCTCATCCGGACTACTCAACGCATAAGCACGCCACCACTGATAGGTTACTCCTCTAAGCCGGAAGGTGATAAAAGAAACTACACTCGTCTCCGCTACGCCCATAGTACATAGAATACGATGACACTCCTCCAGAAAACCCTGAGCATCATCTGTAGCCTATCCGCTGAAGGTAAGTGGGTGGTACTTCTTGTACCTCTCAAGTCTGAGCTGCTCCGCCTCAGAAGTGGTTGTCCTAGTCTCGTGGTGAATTGGAGCTACCGACTACATAGGGATGAACTCTGGGGCCTAGTCAACCTAGACCCTCTGCACAGAAGTACAGGCTACGGGAGTCTGTGCCCCTCCCCCGGCCTGAGATGTGGTAGGAGCTAGTGGGATCAATCCAGCCTAAGCTAAGGTGCTGAACATGCTCATGAACTGGGCTACAGTCTCCTGGAGGGCTAGTGCAACAATAGGCACCTCTGATGCCTGCTCTCCAGCTGAAGTTGTTGGGGGCTCCTCCGTCGCAGCTCGCGCGGGTGCTCTAGCTGCACCACGTGGTCGTCCTCTACCCCAGCCCCAGCCTCTAGCAGGGAGCGCAGGTGTCTGGTCATCAGATCCTCAGGTACGGTTCCTCACCATCTGTGAGAAAGAATAGAATAGAGAAGTTTAGAATTTGATGCCAACAACTTCTCACGATAAGGAATCAAAGAAGTATAATTGTTCCTAACAGTTCCATAACCTCTCGAAGATGAGTACAGACGTCTCCGTACCAATCCGCGAGATTCTAATAAACCAACTTATGACTCACGACACCTATGAACTTAGATCTCTGATACTAACTTTTGGCGACCCAAACATCCCTCTGAAACACGTTGTGACGGTACCTAGTCTTTACGACTAGGTAAGCCTAACAATTTAAAGAATATACCAATTATAGAAGAAAAGCTTAACATCTAACTGTAATAGATACTGGATAACCAATAACAACGCCGCTCGACATGTACAATAACCAAAACACTACGTACACAGCTTTCCCAAAACTCGGAACATCATGAGTCACAAGCTACAGAAAGGAAATAGTATCTCTATACACAAGAGTCTAATAAAAGAAAATACAGAAAGTGTTTGACACGGGCAAGAGTAGAAGGGGACTCTGAGGTCTGCGGACGCAGCAGATATACCTTGAACTCTCCAAAGCTGTCTCGACTCACTGACAATGCGGCTGATAACGAGCACTTGAATCTGCACATAAAACATGTGCAAAAGAGTAGCATGAGTACACCATAATTGGTACCCATTAAGTGTCGAGCCTAACCTCGGTCGAGTAGTGACGAGGTCGGGTCAGGCCTACTAGTATATAATAAATAAAGCAGGAAAATAAAACTGTACAATAAGAGACTGGAGTTCAACAAAGGAAAACACAATGAAATAATAGTACAACACATGGAAATGAATAATGGGGGATCTCCCGAGATAGCATCTCGTAGTCCCAAAATTAAATATGCAGGGAGAGCTCCCGAGATACCGCCTCGTAGTCTCAAAAGTAAATGTGCGGGGAGAAATCCCAAGGTACTGCCTCGTAGTCTCAAAAGTAAATATGCAGGGGATGTCCGGGGATACTGTCCCGTAGTACCAAAACTAAATATGCAGGGGGATCTGCCGGGATACCGTCCCAAAGTAAATACACAGATCAAACAATTATAGATGATAGGTACATCAAGAGAATCTACAGTTTAGACTAAGTACAATTCAAGAAAAGAAGCAGGATTTTACTAAGTATGCTGCAAAGAGTTCAGCTTAGCAACTAAGACATGTATACATGTTATTCTAGGCTAACATGGTAACTACACATGCCAGTATACTCAATTAGGGTAAAAACAAGTAACTACTCAGTAAAAATCAGGTTTTTCAACAAATAGCCCATGTACGCACTCGTCACCTCGGGTACACGGTGCTCTCATATCAATATCAGTACCAAATTCTAAGGGAATTTCCCCCACACACGGTTAGGCAAGCCACTTACCTCGAACCAAGCTCAATTCAATCCATAAGAATGCCCTTTCCTCGATTATCCAACTCTGAATGACCCAAATCTAACCAGACACAATTACATACCATAAATATATCTATAAGAAACTAATTTAATCAATGAAATCCAACTAAAGCAAGAAATTAGGAAATTGTCCTAAAAATTCTCCCTGGGGCCACGTCTCGGAATCGGGTAAAGTAACAAAATACAAACATCCATTCACTTACGAGTCAAACCATACAAGAATTACTCGAATCCGACCTCAAATTGTCTTCCAAAACTCGAAATCTTAGTTGAAGAACTTCTTCCAATTTTTCCCAAATTTCAACCCAAAATCCGAAATTAAAGATGAAATTAATGATAGATTAGTGGGATATAACAAAAATGGAGTGTAGAATCATTACCCAATCGATGTCTCTGAAAATCCATCAAAACATCGTCCAAATCCGAGCTCCCAAATCAAGTTTTGATAAAAATGGCCAAACCCTCATTTTTGAAATGATATAAGTCTGCCCAGTTACCCTTCATCGTGAACGCGGCAATCCTCCCGCATTCACATAGCACAAGACAGTCTGGCCCTCAATTTTCCTTACGGGAATGCAGAGGAAACCATGCGAACACGAACCTCTACTACTTCCAACCTACACGATCGCATTCCACCTTTCTCGACCGCAAAGAACCCTCACCTCGCGTCCGCAATGACCAGATTCACCAGCCTTTTGCAATCGCGTGCCTCAACTGATAATCGCATAGAACAAATTACCAGTGTTGGTTGATTTCCCAATGCACACGCAAGTGTACGTGGTCGACAAGTAATATAGGAT
>ML305020.1:0-111032 GCA_005239505.1 Nicotiana paniculata
GGGGGGAGATAAGACGAAGTTCCGGTAATAATGACAGACCAAGACTCAGAGAAGGTAGATCAGATTTTTACTTGTTCTCTTCTTTGTGTAAGGGCTCCAGGCATGAGCCTTGTAAAATATACCTTTGTGAATCTTCACTATATATAAAGGCCTCTGGTTTTTGCCCTTTCTTGTTTTTTCTTTGCTTTTTTGAATAGACTATGATGCATGTTGATAATTGGTCCAAAATTTTTGACTTTCAAAATAAACCCTTAGGTTTTTGTTCTTGATGGGCGATCGATGGTAGTCGATAACTGTCCGTAGAGGACTCGGTCCTCGAGTCAAAGGAATGCTTCGGTCAAGGATGCTGCCCTCGAGATACAACTTTGTAATGCCCGAGAAGATAGCTTAATCTTTTCGAGCAGGATTGTCAAGATCGAGGCTGATCTTCTGAATATGAAGGCCAGCAAGAAAGTGGTTGTTTACTTGAAAGATGTTGCCGATGTTCCGGCCGAGCTGAGAGGGGCTTTCACCAGAGAGGTTAGGGGCGATGAATGTTCCCGATGAAAGTCTCGGAGGGAGATCCTCGAAGAGATACATTTTAGGGGCATTGACCTCTCGAAAGAAATCAAGTAGGCCGATGCGGACGAGATCAATGCTAAGTTTTTCCTTTCTTCTTTAGCTGATGCTGATACTTGAAGGCCGTCGTGGGAGTTGGTATGAGGAGCCTTTGAGGGAGCTGGTCCCGAGAGTAGAATATATTTTCAGCTTATCTGTTTTCATAAGACTCCTGTGGGAGCTTTGTAAATTTGTATTTATAATATACACACACACATATACAAATATATATATATATATATATATATATATATATATATATATATATATATGAAATATTTTTTGATTTGATTTTCTTGTTGGTAGTTAGCTGTCACGCCCCAAGACTAGGGAGCGCGACCGGCGCTAAATCGGGTGAACCCAGCCGAGCAATGCTGATAGACACAAACTACCCGACTCGCTTACGATCAAGAGAGAATATGATACTATCAGTTAAGCAGTAGGATAATATACAAGGGCGTTACTAAGACAATTAATTAAGTACATCATTGAAGTTCTGTGGTACATGTGCCTTACAATATTTGGTGAAACAAAATAAAAGACATAAACACATTTCATAGACTTTTCCCCGAAACCCATGTACGACCCACAACTATGCCTACTGAGCCTTCTATGGATACAAAGGACGATTGTGACAAATGCCGGCGACAAGGCCCTGACTATACCTTAACGTGTAACAAAAACAAAAAAAGAGTACATCATCATCCCCTGGAAGAGTAGGGGCTCACCAAAAGTACTGAGGAAGGGGAACGCTGCTAGCGACGACCGATACTATCTGCTATGGGATCACCTACAACCATTTAAATATGTAGCGTCCCTGGAAAAAGGGGCGTTAGTACCATTGAATAGCACTAGTATGTATAACTAAACACAATTATCTTTAGAATAGAAAAATACACCAGTTTAATGCGAAGAAAGTAAATGAGTAAATCAAAGATAACATGGCAACACCCCAATCACCAAATAGAATTTACTTAACCCATCAAGAGAAATCAAATTAACTTAGCTTGGCCATTACCAGTATTAACATCTCGTCATTTTCTCTACCACCGTACTTCTATACGGAGTCAGGTCACGACCCGATCGGCTAGGTCGTCTCCATTTGAGACGCGCATCCATAATACAATTCTCTATTTCGATCCTAATTCAGTTCATAGCACAGTCCCACTACGTGTGCGACACGGTGTCTGATCACGACCCGATCGGCTAGGCCATCTTATTCAAGATATTTCTAACTTCGTTAATCAGTTCATACCCATATTTCAATTTGGTAAATAGTAGTGGCCGCAGTTATTAATTCATGATTGGCACTTGGCGACATCTCACAATTCAAGTTTCATCCTACTCATTTCGCATTCTTACCAATTCCATTAAAAAGTCACGTAGAGCAAACAACAACTACAGATGAGAAAAACATGAATCATGGGCATGTAGGTGCTATCACTTACTATGGCAATTTGACACATCTCCCACGAATCTGAGACATTATTAAGTAACAATCAAAGCATGATGGGAAGCCTTCAAATGCAAGTTACACATAGACATTATTACACAAGCATATTACGAGGGCATCTACTACATCAGTTAAGATTCACAAGTTACGCCAAATCGTAGGGGCACCGGAGGGGCCCGATATCTGGGGAAAAAGGGTTTTAGTCATACATACCTAAATTACGCTTCTTTAGTCTCTACAATTATTTGGAACTCGTAGCAATATCAATCTATTTGGTTAAGTGAAGAATGGAACCAAGATTAGAAAGCCGATCATAATTTCTAGCTTATTTGCGCATTTTATCATAAAACATGTGTTCATTAAGGTCTACTGGCTCTTTTATGGTAGGTTATACCAGCCCATTCCCCATCCTTGGCCATTATTAACCTATATTGATCCCAAACCATCTCACCCCTTATGCATGCAAGACAATTTACCCCAAACCCATGAACTTTCTAAGTAGTTACTCATCTTTAGAAGACATTCAAAGTTTGTTGGGTCAAGCTTAGATTCTTACCTGAAATGTGAAAAGCTTTCTTCATACCCTTCAATGACTTAGCACAAATTGATGGACCTTGTGTGTTAGTTAGCTTCCTCCCCTTAGAACTCTCTCTCTCACTTTAAAATGTAGTAGAGATGACTCTAATCTGATCAGGAAGGGTATTTTAATGATATAGGGTCGGGTTTTAAAATGATAAAAATGATGCCCCGACACAGGTAAGCGATCACATAACGTACATACGGTTCGAAAACCAGCCGCGAAAATGGCCTCAACGGGGTGGGACAACTGATCGTGTATGCGTCCATTATTCGGCCCGTATACCTATTATGTGGTAACATAATGCGCCACATAACTCCCCTCGCAAAACTCCAATGTCGATATGCTATGGTTTATGGGCCCGCATATCAATTAATCGATCGCATTTTGGGCCGCATAATCGGCCTCAAATTTTGCCAGTTTTTCTGATCCACTGTGCGACCATTATGCAGTTCGCATAGTGATTATGCGACAACATAATGGGCCACATAATGCACTCAGTTGAAAAATATTTTCCTTTAGTCCAAAAATGTATTGCTCAATCCAAAAAGTATGAATCGCGACGAGCTTAATTTCTAGTATTATAACATATAAATCTAACCATTACACCACACGATTCCGGGTTTTTAGTTAGAATTTTCATGGGGCCTTATATTCTCCCCCACTTAAGTTCATTCGTCCTCGAATAAGGATCGAGTTTCACTCAACAGTTCTTTTTGTAGCTTCAGTTTGTACATCATATATCATTAGTCTCAAATTTGACTAACTCCTAGGTTTTTTTCCTAAAATTTCGCTATAGTCTCCTTGGTATCTAGGCATATTTACCTACTAGAGAGCCGCAGAAACACATCCTAAAACAGGTATGTAGGGTCAAATATTTCAATATAACACAAAATAACATTAGTCGAGGCCTCATAAGGGACATATAATCAGGAGGGAATATCTTTACATTAACTGATCAAATGAAACAGAGTTATGGGAAACAACTTTATAGAACTATTACATGCTTATTCAAACAAATGCAGGTACGTATTTTTCATTTCATCCTCAACTTTCCATGTAGCCTCCTCAACTTGCTGGTTTTGTATCAACACTTTCATCGAGGCGATCTCTTTGTTGCTCAATTTCAGGACTTGCCTATCAAGAATGGAAACGGGAAGCTCTTCATACGCCAATTCCTTGTTAACCTCAATGGTCTCCACATTCACGATAGCGTACAGATCCCCTACTACCTTTTTCAACATAGACACATGGAATACCGGGTGCACCAACGACATTTCGCGTGGAAGCTCAAGCTTGTACGCCACCTGACCGATCCTTTGAATGATCCTATACGGCCCGACATACCTTGGACTAAATTTCCCTTTCTTTCCAAACCGCATAACACCTTTCATGGGGGACACCTTCAAGAATACCCTTTCATGAGGAGTAGATCCATGCGACGTACATCTGCATAAGATTTTTGGCGACTCTGAGCAGTTTTCAGCCGCTCCCTAATCATATTAACCTTTTCCATAGCCTGATACACAAGGTCTGGCCCTATCAGTTCAGCTTCCCCAACTTCGAACCACCCGATGGGGCATCTACACCTCCCACCATACAATGCCTCAAATTGCACCATCTGAATACTAGTATGGAAGCTGTTATTATAAACAAACTCGATGAGTGGAAAATGATCATCCAGTTACCCTTAAATTCAAGAACACAGGTACGCAACATGTCTTCAAGCGTTTGAATAGTTCGCTCTGCCTGCCCGTCAATCTGTGGATGGAAAGTCGTGCTAAGATTCACCTGCGTACCCAAACCTTGTTGAAAATTCTTCCAAAATTTAGTTGTGAAATGGGCCCATCGATCGGAAATGATGGAGTCTAGAGTGCATGGATCCTGACTGCTTCCTTGATATACAGTTTGGCAAAATGCTCTACGGTGTTGGTGGACTTAACCGATAAGAAGTGTGCTGATTTCGTGAGTCGATCCACGATCACCCAAATTGAGTCGAACTTGCGCGGTAAGCCAACCAAAAAATCAATATTGATCATTTCCCATTTCCACATCAGAATTTTTATGCTTTGTGCCAATCCACCAAGATGTTAATGCCCAACCTTCATTTGCTGACAACTCAGACATCTTACCACAAAGTCTTCCACGCTCCTCTTCATGTCGTTCAACCAGTAGACTTCTTTGAGATCATGGTACATCTTTGTAGACCCTGGATGCACGGAATACCTAGAAGTATGATCTTGTTCCATGATTCTTTTCGGGAGACCGTCCGCGTTTGGGACACATAGAGGCCCTTGGTACCGCAATGTACCATCACCCATATTAAGAGAAAAGGCTGAGGTCCTGTGTCTTTAGATCCCCTCATTCAGTTGTACTAACAATGGGTCATCATATTGCTTTTCCTTAACTTCTGCCACAAGTGACGATTCTGACCTATTCTGCAAAATTACTCCTCCCTCATTAGACTCCGCAAGATGAACCCCCAAAATAGCTTACTAGTGGACTTCCCGGGCCAACGGACTTTGACAAGCCTCTAAGTAAGCCAAGCTACCCATGAATTTCTGACTGAGAGCATCTGCCACTACATTAGCCTTCCCTGGATGATATAAGATATCGATGTTAAAGTCCTTGAGCAACTCAAGCCATCTCCTCTGCCTTAGAGTCAACTCCTTTTGTTTGAAAATGTACTGAAGGCTCTTGTGCTCCGTGAATACATCCACATGGACCCCACACATATAATGCCTCCAAATTTATAGTGCAAAAACCACTGCGGCAAGCTCTATGTCATGAGTTGGATAATTCCTTTCATGAATCTTAAGTTTCCTTTAAGCATAGGCTATAACCTTACCATGTTGCATTAATACACACCCGAGACCGATCCTTGCAGCATCGCAATATACCACAAAACCTTCTATACCCTCCGGCAGGGTCAACACCGGTGCCATTTTTAATCTCGAATTCAATTCCTGGAAACTCTTTTCACAAGTTTCAGACCATTGGAACTTTATCGCCTTCTGTGTCAGTTTGGTCAATGGGGCAGCAAGAGTAGAAATTCCCTCCACAAAGCTCCTATCATACCCGGCCAAACCCAGGAAACTACGAATCTCTGTCGGAGTGGTAGGCCTAGGACAATCCTTTACTTCTGCAATCTTTTGAGGATCAACCTTAATTCTTTCTCCAGAGACGACATGCCCCATGAAAAGTAACAGATTCAAGCCAAAATTCACATTTTGAGAATTTTGCATACAATTGGTGCTGATGAAGAGTCTGTAGAATAGCCTTGAGGTTGCTTGCGTGATCCTCTCGGCTCTTGGAATTCACAAGAATATTGTCAATGAAAACTATCACAAAGGAGTCGAGGAAAGCCTTGAAGACTCAATTCATAAGATCCATGAAAGCTGCCGGGGAATTTGTCAGCCCGAAAGACATTACTAGAAACTCAAAGTGCCCATACCAGGTTCTGAAAACTGTTTCGGAATATCCTGCTCCCTTATTTTCAGTTGATGGTATCCAAACCGCAAATCAATTTTGGAGAAGAACCTAGCACCTTGCAATGGATCAAACAAATCGTCTATCCTTGGCAATGGGTATTTGTTTTTTATTGTGAATTTTTTGAGTTGCTGATAGTCAATACACATTCGTAGCGATCCATATTTATTTCTGACAAAGAGGATCGGTGTGCCCCAAGGCGACACACTCGGTCGGATGAAACCCTTCTCTAAAAAATCCTTCAGTTGTTCCTTTAGCTCTCTTAATTCCGCCGACGCCATTCTGCAAGATGGAATGAATATAGGCTGTGTGTTTGGCATCTTGTTAATCTCCCTGTCTGGAGGAATCCCAGGGAGCTCATGCGGAAAGACATCAGGGAATTCATTTACAATTGGCACAGATTCAAGAGTAGGCACTTTGGCATTGGTGTTCGTAACTCAGACCAGATGATAAATACACCCCTTCTTGATCAAATTTGTGGCCTTAAGGTAGGAAATAAAACTACCCTTTAGCACAACATCATTCCCCCCTCCACACGACAACTAGCTCATCAGAAAATTCAAGACTCGTAGTTCTTATTCGGTAGTCGAGCGTGGGCGAAACATGAATAAAGCCAATCCATCCCCATTATTACATCAAAATCAACCATCCCCAATTAAATGAGATCGTCCATGGTATCCCGGACACGCACTGTAACAACACAATCTCTATAAACTCGCACGACCGTAATAGACTCACCACCTGGAGCAGATACGGAGAACGACTCAAGAAGATGTTCTGGCTCTACCCGAAAACACATAGCAACATAAGGTGTAACATAGGACAAGGAATATCCAGGATCAATGAGAGCATACACATCATGAGATTGGACAGTCAATATACCTGTGATGACATCTAGAGAAATCTTTTCACTCTATCAACCACTCATAGCATAGCATCGGCTAGGTCCTCCCGCACTCTGTGCAACGCCCCTAGCTATACCACGCCCTGTGGGTGCTGGAGTACCTCGAGCGGGTGATGGTGCTGAGGATGTAGTATCTGCTAGACCGGGTGGCTGAGATGTACCCCTCCCCGCACCTTGGCGGGATACCCCACAATGCCTCTGAAAGTGGCCCCTCATCCCACACCCATAACATATAGGAAAATCTATGTAGCAAATCCGTGAGTGCATCTTCCCAAACCTGGGGCATGTGGGCCTCTACTGCTGTTGAGGTCTTCCTATTGTCCGACCCTGCTGCCCTGACCAGGCCTGAAACGACTCCACTGCTGCTGCTGCTTCTCCTGATGTCTGGGCCCTAATAGTGGTGCACTGGCTGAGGACTATGCAACAGACTGGGATGGCCCTGGTGACCCTCCCCTGAAAGCTATTCTCCTATCACTAGGTGACTCTCTGAAGTTTCCCGCTGATCGGGCCTTACTTTTACCCTCTCGCTCCATCCTGTTCTTCAATTTACGGTTCTCCGTGGGCTGAGAAAATGCCATCATCTATTCATATCCGAATTCAAGGCAGCTGTAGAAGCCTCATTGATAGTCAAAGAACCAAGTCCCTGAACAAACCGACGAACCCTGGCCTCCATGTGGACAACATGCTTGTACAGTCGTGCAAACTCCATGTGGTATTCCCACACACTCTCACTACCTTGATTTAGATTTTTTGAACTCCATGTGGAAGGAAAGGATTCACAAAGGCATCAGAAAACTTACCCTATGTCGCCGAGGACTCCCCTCCTCACGGGAGTCTTCCCACAACTCAAACCATGAACATGCCACCCTCTTCAAACGGTAGGTAGCCAGCTCCACTCCCTCGGTCTCAGTTGCACGCATAAATCTGGGGGTCTTATGCATCTCATCAATAAAGTCCTGGAGATCCTCCTCGGGGTTTGCACCCGAGAACTTTGGAGGGTCTGGCTGAAGAAATCTGCTCACCTTATAACTAGTAGAATCCCCTTGCTGGCTAGAAGAGTTGGGTGCCACATTCGATCTTTGGGCCTAGGAAGCCACTATCTAAGTCAACATCTGTATGGCTCCCCTGAAGTCCTCATTATTAATATTAGGGCCACAGGCTGGGACTGGATGTGGAATCGGAATATCGGTAGGAGGGATCGTTGCACCCTCGGTAGATGTAGTAGCTGGTGTGGTCTGTTCCGGTGTCGATGAATCCTGAAGGGAAATAGTTGGGGGATGTTCCTCCCCCGCACCATCTAATGAAGGGTCAATAGACACTCCTGTGGTAGCATTGGCTTCTTCGAAAATTCTTGCTTTCTTCTTACGTACCATTAGCTAAAAGTCAGAACAAATGCATGAGTTAAAAAAGGGGAAACACCTCACATTCTTCTCTATCGCACGATGTAAAACAACAAGGAGGGGTATTATTCCTAAATATCCAAGTAGGCCCCTAATTATAGATGTGGTCGAAAACACACCAATAAGAAGGGATCTACTAGGCACGGCTCTGAGACATCCTAGGACACTTTAAAAGCTTAGTCTCTAATACCATGTACGACCCATAACTATGCCTACAGAGCCTTCTATGGATACAAAGGACAACTGTGACAAATGCCGTCGAAGTCGCCGGTATACCTTAACGTGTAACAAAAACAAAAAAAAAGAGTACATCATCATCCCCTGGAAGAATGTGGGCTCACCAAAATTACCGAGGAAGGGGAATGCTGCTAGCGGCGACCGGTATTGTCTGTTGTGGGATCACCTACATCCATTTAAAAGGGGTACCATTGAATAGCACTAGTATGTATAATTGAACACCATTATCGTTAAAATTGAAAAATACACCAGTTATATGCAAGGAAAGTAAATCAGTAAATCGAAGAGAACATGGCAACACCCCAATCACCAAATAAGAATTTACTTAACCCATCAGGAGATATCAAATTAACTTAGCTTGGCCATTACTAGTATTAACATCTCGTAATTTTCGCTACCACCGTACTTCTATATGGAGTCCGATCACGACCTGATTGGCTAGGTCCTCTCTGTTGGAGACGTGTATCCATAATAGAATTCCCCGTTTCGATCCCTATTTAGTTCATAGCACAGTACCATCACATGTGCGGCATGGTGTCTGATCACGACCCGATCAGCTAGGCCATATTATTCATGTCATGTCTAACTTCATCAATCATTTCATACCCATATTTCAATTTGGTAAATACTAGTGGCTGCATTTATTAATTCATGATTGATAGTTGGCCACATCTCACAATTCAAGTTCCGTCCTACTCATTTCGCATTCTTTCCAATTCCATTAACAAGTCATGTAGAGCAAACAACAAGTACAGATGAGAACGACATGAATCATGGGCATGTAGGGGTTGTCACTTACTATGGCAATTTGACACATCTCCCACGAATCCGAGATATTATTAAGTAAAAATCAAAGCATGATGGGAAGCCTTAGAATTCTAGTTACAGATACACATTACTACACAATACGATGGCATCTACTACATCAGTTAAGATTCACAACTTACGCCAAATCGTAGGGGCACCGGAAGGGCCTGATATCTAGGAAAAAGGGGTTTTAGCCATACATACCTAGATTGCACTTCTTTAGGCTCTACAATTATTCGGAACTCGTAGAAATATCAATCTATTTGGTGAAGTGACAAACGGAAGCAAGATTAGGAAATCGACTATAATTTCTAGTATATTTGAGTATTTTATCATACAACACGTGTTCATTAAGGTCTGGTGGATTTTTTATGGTAGGTTATACCAGCCCATTCCCCATCTTTATCAATTATTAACCTACATTGATCCCAATCTCTCTCACCCCTTATGCACACAAGATAATTTACCCCAAACCCTTGAACTTTCTAAGTAGTTACTCATATTTATAAGACATTCAATGTTTGTTGGGTCAAGCTTAGATTTCTTACCTGAAATGTGAAAAGCTTTCTTGATACCCTTCAATGACTTAGCACAAATTCATGGACCTTTGGTGTTATTTAGCTTCCTCCCCTTAGAACTCTCTCTCCCTTAATTTAAAATGTAGTAGAAATGACTCTAGTCTGATGAGGAAGGGTATTTTAATGATATAGGGTTGGGTTTTAAAATAAAAAAATGATTCCCGGACATAGGTATGCAATCGCAAAACGGACATGTGGTATGCAAACTAGCTGCAAAAATTGCCTCAGCTGGGTGGGAGAACTGATCATGTATGCGGCCATTATGCGGCTCGCATACCTGTTATGCAGTCGCATAGTGCACCGCATAAATCCCCTCACAAAATTCCAAGGCTGATATACTATGGATTATGCGGCCCGCATATCTATTTATGTGATCGCATTTTGGGCCGCATAATCGGCCTCAAATTTGGCTAGATTTCTGATCCACTATGCGACCATTATGCGGTCCACATAGTGGAGTGACTGTCGGGGACAAGTCCTGAGTGCTTGATAAATTTTTGGCCCTGGGGCTGTCTCTTGTAAGAATGGCAAACTTCTTTGATGTGCGAATTATTTTGATGATAGAAGGTACTTCTCTTATTACTTGGTACAAGTATACATGTTTTTTCCATCGAGGGATCGATTATTCTATACGTACACGGTTCATTCGATCGTTTGGTCTGATACATCATTCTCCTGTCGAGACCTTCTTTGGCATATTTCAGTGATCTCCCGGGGGGATTGCCCCTTAGCATTCTAGGTTGATTGAAGAGAAGCCTTGAATACTTGATGAGCTCTCTTTACGTAGAATATGGATGTTGCCTCGTTAAAAACCTCGCCGGTAAAACCCATTTTGGGATAAAATCTGATGCGAGGGAAAAAGAGTGCAATACATGCTTTAAAACCTAAGGCCTTCGAGCTGGGTGTTGTTTTGATTCCTTTTAATCACATACCTGCACCTTTTGTTAGTGTAAAATATTGAACAAGAGAGGGAGAGGATCATACCTTAGAAATAATAGCGTTTGAGCATTGATATGTTCCAATGGCTTGGCAGTTTCTCGCCTTCCATGGTGCTGAGGTTGTAGGATCCTTTGTCGCTTACTCTGAGGACACGGTACGGTCCTTCCCAGCTTGGGCTTAGCTTCCTGTCATTAGGGTTTCATGTGCTTTGGGTGACTTTCCTTAAGACTAAGTCCTCGGTTCCGAAATATCGGAGGTTTCCTCTTCGGTTGTAGTATCTGTCGATTCTTTATTTTTTGGCGGCCATCTAGACCAGTGAAGCTTCTCGCTTCCCGTCTAATAGTTCGAGGGTCATAGTGATGGCCTCATTGTTTTATTCTTCGGTGGCATGTCGTAATCTAGCGCTTGGCTCTCTGATCTCAACTGGTAGAAAAGCCTCGCACCCGTACACCAAAGAGAACGACGTCTCTCCTGCGCACTATTTAGAGGTTGTCCGATATGCCCATAGTACTTCGGGAAGCATTTCTCTCCATTTTCCCTTAGCATATTCTATCTTTTTTTCAACTTTCGAATGATGGTCTTGTTTGTGGATTCATCTTTACCATTTGCACACAGGTGGTAGGGAGTCGATAGTATTCTTTTTATATTGTGATCCTCGAGAAACTATGTTATTTTGCCTCCGATGAACTTCTTCCTGTTATCACACGTTATATCGGAGGGGATCCAAAATCGGCACATGATGTGGTCCCATATGAAGTCGGTGACTTCTTTTTTTCTTATCTTTTTATAGGCCTGTGCTTCCATCCATTTTGAGAAATAGTTAGTCATAAATAGAAAAAATCTATCTTTACCTCGTGTCGTTGGTAGGGGGCTAACTATGTCCATTCCGTATTTCATGAATGGACATAGTGATAAGACTGAATGTAGTTGTTCATCGGGTTGCTAGATCATTGGCGCGAACCTCTGACACTTGTCGCATTTTCGAACGAATTCATTGATTTCCCTTTCCACGTTGTCCTAGTAGTAACCTGCTTTGTTCACCTTTTGAATTAAAGAATTGACACCGGAGTGATTTTCGCAGGTGCCCTAGTGGATTTCTCGGAGCATGTAATCAGTGTCTCCTGGTCCCAAGCATACTGCCAGGGCCCATCGAAGGTTCTCCTATATAGAGCTCCACTCTCGTCGAGTGATAATCGGGCTGCTCTGGTCGGAAGGGCTCTTGATTCTTTTTGATCTGTGGGCATCTTCTCACTTACCAAATAATCGACGTATTTTTTTCTCCAATCCTATGTCAGGCTGGTGGAGTTGATTTCAACATGGCCTTCTTTGATCATCGATTTGGATATCTAAACAACACCCCCGGGGAGTACGTCCTCCTCTTCGACGGATGACCCTAGGTTTGCGAGTGCATCGGCCTCGTTGTTCTACTCCCGAGGTATATAGACAAGACTCCATTCTTTGAAACGACGTAGAGTGGTTTGAAGTTTGTCTAGGTATCATTTCATCATATCCTCTCGAACCTCAAAGCTCCAGTTTACTTGATTTACTACCATAAGAGAATCACATTTTGCTTCGACGGCTTCCACTCCCAGGCCTTTGGCTAGTTCGAGACCTGCAATCATAGCCTTATACTCGGCTTCGTTGTTAGTCAAATTTGAAGTTTTCATAGATTGTCTAATCACGCCACTTGTAGGTGGCTTCAGAACTATGCCGGCCCCGGATTCTCTCACATTTGAGGCACTGTCGGTGAATAAGGTCCATAATCCTGATGATGCAGTCATTAAAAGGGGGAGTCGGTGCCAACAATCGAAAAGATTAGTAGAATTTCTTTTTCTACCTCGGGCACGAGGGCGAGCGTAAAATCGGCCATGAAGTCCGCCATAATTTGGGACTTAATGGCCGTTCGGGGCTGATATTCAATATCGTACCCCCCGAGCTCGATGGCCTATTTGGCCAGTCGGCCCGATAATTCAGGTTTATGCAATATATTCCGAAGAGGATATGTTGTTATAACACATATATAGTGGCTTTGAAAACAAGGTTTCAATTTTTGAGATGCACTTATTAATGCAAGAGCTAATTTTTCTAAGTATGGATACCTGGTTTCAACATCTCCCATGGTTCGAATTACATAGTAGATAGGGAATTGCATACCTTTCTCATCTCGAACCAACACGCCACTTACCTATACCTCGATACTGCTAAGTACAAGTATAGTGTTTCATCCTCCTTTGGGGTGTGGAGCAAATGTGGGCTTGAGAGATACTGTTTTAATTCCTCCAAGGCACTCTGGCACTGCGGAGTTCACTCAAAGTTGTTTTTCTTTTTGAGTTGAGAGAAAAAGTGATGTCTCCGATCTGATGATCTTGAGATGAATCGGCTCAGCGCCACTATCCACCCGGTCAACTGCTCTACCACCTTTACGTTGTTTACCTTTACATTTAAGTTCATAGGAAAAGCTATGAATATGATGATTTTGTCCGCATTGATTTCAATCCCCCTGTTTTATACCATGAAGCCTAAAAAAATTTCTGAACCTATGCCGAAGGCGCATTTCTCGGGGTTGAGCTTCATGTTGTACCTTCTAAGGATGTCGAAAGTTTCCTACAAATGAGTCAAATGGTCTTCTGCGCGCAGAGACTTAACCAACATGTCATCAATGTAAACTTCCATGGATTTGCCTATTTGATGTTCAAACATCTTATTAACTAGGCATTGGTACGTGGCCCCTGCGTTTCTTAGCCCGAAGGGAATCACATTGTAGTAGTATGTGCCATACTTTGTGACGAACGAAGTCTTTTACCTGTCCTCGGGTTTATTTGAATCTGATTCTACCCGGAGTAGGCACCATGAAAGGTGAGAGTCTTGTGGACGGCCGTGGCATCAATCAATCGATCGATATTGGGTAGCTGGAATGAATCTTTAGAGCATGCTTTATTTAAGTCCTTATAATCTACGCATATTCTTAATTTGTTCCCTTTCTTGGGGACCACTACTATATCGGCCAACCACTCGGGATACTTTACTTCCCTGATGGACCCTATTTTGAGGATTTTTGTTACCTCATCTTTGACGAACGCATGCTTTACCTCGGAATGAGGCCTCCTTTTTTCCTTCACCAGTTTGAACCTAGGGTCGACGATCAGTCAATGGGTGGTAATTTTCGGGGAGATCCCTGTCATATCTATGTGAGAGCAAGAAAAGCAATCAATGTTGTCAATAAGAAATTGAATGAGTTATTTCCTGAGTTTTGGGGTAAGTCCCGTTCCCTAGTATACCTTTCGATCTAGTAGGTGTTTTATCAAAACGGCTTGTTCCATCTATTCGACCGTTGATATTGTTGCTTTTGATTCTTCAGGGAATGACAAAGGTTCGAGGGGTGAGGAAGTCTTCCTCGTCATCTTCGGGGACCAGTTTATATTCCGGCCCCTCCGAGGTTGAATATATGGGCTCTGGCGCCACGTCGTGCACTACGAACATTTCCTTTGCCGCGTGTTGCTCCTTATACACTATTTTTATGCCATATGTGTCTAGGAATTTCAACATCTGGTGGAGAGTCGACGGTACCTCCCTGATGATGTGTATCCATATCCTTCCCAACAGGGCATTGTATCTCGTGTCCCTTTCGATGACATGAAACTTGGTGCCTCGAACTGTACCAGACACGTCGACTGGGAGGGTGATTTCTCGCTTCGTTGTTGCGATCTCCATATTAAACCCTCTAAGGGCATTAGAATCGGGTATGATTTGGTCAAGCAGCTTGATCGGCTCCACTACCCTGAATCTGATTATATTGGATGAGCTACCTTGATCCACGAGCACACGTTTAATTTGAACGCTATTCAAGAGGAAAGTAATAATCAGCGCATCGTTATGTGGTTGGGACAATGCTTCGACATCTTCCTCTCTTAACACAATAGTTCTTTTAGGTATACAACTTTGAGTTCGTTATTTAATGGCGGTGGGCACTTTGGCCCGTTTGACCATAGGTTCTTGCGGTCCGTGTTCCTGGGGATCGTTGTTTTCACGTGCGTTTACTGAGTTAGACATTTTCTGACCTGTGAAGATTCTTGGGCAAGAAAAAGTGTGAAGAATAACTTTTTGTTTTAGACAACCAGCACTAAAACAATCACTATTATTTTTAGCCCCACGGTGGGCGCCAAACTGTTTACCGTGAAAATGGTAATTACAATTAAATTTGATTGTGTTGTTATAAAAATATGTGATTTATTTTAATACTAGTTGTTTAGGCAATAGATGCTAAATATAAGTGAAGAAAGTGTGATAATAATAAAAGGAAGCCGAGATATACAGAGCGAGCTATTGTGAGACAGGGTCTCGAATTGACCGAAACAGGGCAAGAGGTCGAGCTCGAGAGGTTGACGGAGAACGGTCGATGAAGGATGAACAACTTAACGAGTCTCGAAAATGGCCTTTTTATGATCAACAATAAGTAGCAAGTGAATAACAATAAATTAAACACAATAAATGGAAGCAATAAATTAATGGAGCAATTGTAGAGAATTTTTAAGTTAGAGAGCAGAGAAGTTGTGGTTCTTGGATTGAATATCATCTATCTTACAAAGTTTCAAGGATACCCTTTATATATTAGGGGAAATCCCAACATAGTACATGTGTCATTAATGTAAAGAGATATGGCTGGTACAACCATTTAATGCCATGGTACGAGCCTGTACTGTTTTGTGTACTTTGTCAACTTTAACTACGTGCCTCTTGGGAATTCCCGCCTTTCCATGTTGGACTTCGATATGCACGGGCTCGAGGTCGAGGACCTTTGATACGCACGGCCTCGAGGTCGAGGACCTTTGATACATATTGATAACAGAGCTCGGGCCTTCGAGCATTCTAAGCGTCAAGATGACCGTAAAATCGGGATCTCCAATTTTAGTCGATACAAACACTAATAAGAAACACAGATTAAGCTAAGTAAAGAATGCAATCCAAAGCCCCTAGAAGATATATGAACTAGAACAATGAATTAACATTCAAATACAAAATATAATCAAAGAGTATCAACACGAACTTATACATGATAAGCCTAACATAGATAATCTAAAAATATGGTAAATAAAGAGAAATAAAAGATACCCTAAACCTCTCAATGTTTGGTCTTTGTTTATCAATCCATCATCAAAAGCTTCCTTTCAAAATGAGAGGAATGACTATTTATACTAGAGTGCTATTTAGGCTGCATGACTAAAATACCCTTAGGCTAGTAAGGAAGTTATGTAGACCTAAATTACAACACTAGCCTAAATAGCTAAATTTTCAATATAGCCTTCTTGATCTTGACTCCTTTAAAGTACTCCAATGCTATGATGTTTTCTTGGAAATCTTCCATGTTAAGTTTTCTCATTTGTCTTGTATCATCCTCCCCCTTGAAAGAAATTCGTCTTCGAATTTGGACATTGCAAAACCTAGAAAGGGGCAAACATAAGTAACATGCCAATCACAAAGGAAGCATTCTATGTCTAAGCTAAAAGATAAAAGATCATGATCTTCCACTCAAACGTAACACTCTTATGATATATCCAAGTGTCATAATCTAGAAAGAACACATCTTCAACACAAATGACACAAACTTGACTATAAAAAAAATAACACCCATGAGAAGAATCAAGAGAGTTTAAAGTTCTATGTTCCAACAAAACCACAGTCTTATAAGATTCTCAAAAAAGTGCACACTTTTATAGTATAACCAAGTTCCATAAGAAACAATAAAAAGAATAACGTCCAATCCAAAGAAAGACACTTTACCATAATAATAAATAATTTCAGGGTCAAAAACAAACTTTAATCCCCGAGTATCCATATACTTTCCAACAACAACTTTTCGTGGCAACTTAAGAGATAGGCCAATATCATGAATCACCATATAGAGAATATCCAAATACTCAAAGTTATGAATCTCTACCTCAATAGCCTTAGATAAATACAAGATAAGAATAAGCCAAAAGTACATAACATGCTTACATTCGGGCAAAAGAAAAAACTCTTGACAAATAATATGCCAAAGTGTTAGTTCAAGGTATTCCTTACCCTTAGTAATTTTCTCTTGGTGAACCTTCACAAAATAATTGATAAATTTAAGGTTCGTTTTCCTCACAATGATCATTCAAAACACCAAAACAAATATTTTTAGCTTTTCTCAAAGAATCCTTAGTAAAATCTAACGAGGATGTCCTATAAAAAGAAGGAAGAAGATAAGTAAAATAATTAATACTATTGCTAGCATCACAAACATTACTTTCCTTTTTAGTCTCAACCATATCACCATATTCAAAGTTTCCCATTTAATCATAAAAATTGAATCTTTCTTCCAAATAAATGGAAATAGAATCAAAGAATTCATCAACACATTCTTCTTGAATCATTTCTTCATACTGTTCAAAACTTTCGTCTAACAAAGTTAAAGTAGAGTCAAAAGAATCATCACATTCATCATCCCATAAAGGTGGTCTATCGTATGACTCAACATCATCACTAGCTAAATAGTCATTAGACAAAGAACTAGGATCGTCCAATAATGCACAAGAACTCTTAGCTAGTTGCAAGCCATAATTATTTTTCTCCTCATAAGATATTGAAATATCAAACTCATCAATTTCATAGTTATCTTCCAAAATCAAAGTGTCACCACAATCAACTAAACTAGAAAGAGTAGAAGGATAAGCTATTTTAACTTGAAGCTCGTCTAAAGTATTTTCTTTACCTTGCACTATCTCAATGAATTTAATAAAAACTCGAGAGAAGGTATATTGATCTTCTTTCAAGCTCTTCAAATTATGTTAAACTTCATTGGACGGATCATCTCCAAAATACCCTACACAAGATACAAAACAACTAGATAAAGAAGAAAGGTTAGTAGCATTAGAATAAGGAAAATCCTCACTCTCTTGTTATTTTCCCTCTTCCTTTTTTTTTCATTTTCGGTTCAATCTCTTCACTCTTATCTTGTGACAACTCACTCACTTCACTCTACACTTTCTATCCTTTTTTCACTCTAGAGTTGTCACTTTTCTCTCCCTCAATTTTCTTTATCTTTTTTCTCTCATCCTTACTTTTTCTCTTTTTATTTTTCAAGGATGTTCTCAAAGTCATTTTCTCTTTTTATTTTTCAAGGATTTTCTCAAATTCATTTTCTCTTTCAAGACTTCACTTGGTTCCAATGGTTCAAGTGTCACCAACATTCTTTCCACTTAAGAGAACAATAATTCTTCCTTCCTTGATGAAAAATATCTCTATCACACAACCAAGGTTGCCCAAGGATGATATGGCAAAAATGTAATGGCACAACCCCACAAATTACTTCATCTTTGTAATCCCCAATCATGAAAGAAATCTTCACTACTTTTTTCACTTTAAATTCCCTACAAGCATTCAACCATTGCAAGTTACAAGGTTTACGATGATTGAAAGTTTCCAACTTTAACACTTTCACTAAAGTAGCACTCACCAAATTATTACAACTTTCTCCATCAACTACCAAAGGGCACATCCTATCCAAAATCAAACATCTAGTATAAAAGATATTATGTCTTTTTTTGTATTTTCCACTTCTTCCTCCATAGAAGTAGATAAATCCTTTCTTACCAACATATCTTCATTCCTCCTATATTCTCCATTAGAAACTTGTTGGATGTCGTCCAACCCATTCAATGTAGTCTCACGATCATATTGAAAAAGTGGGTTGTTAATCATTCTAGGTTTTTGAGGTGGTATGGGTGGTGGAGGAGGGATATTGTGCCTCCTTGGTGGTGCTTCAGGCATATGTTGCCGAGGTAAAGTTAGTGGCGGTCTAGGTTGAGGTGAAGAATTATAAGGTAGTAGTTGACGTACTTATGGTGGTTGAAGTGTGGTTGGGGGTTGTAGTTGTTGTTGGTAGTATAGTGGTGGATATGTGTAAGGTGCATTATAACAAGCATCAAAAGATACAACTTGGCTTGGAATAGTATAAGCATCACAATTCGCCCTTGGACTAGGAGAATGACTTGTGAATTGATTTGCACTCCAAACTCCATATCCAATATCTTTCCTTGCCACCAACTTATCCTCAAAGTATTTAGGAATGATGGAATGCCCCCTTTCATTTATATCAACCACATACCTATTCCACTTTACATCAATTGGAATATTATGATCAAGAAACCAAGGTTTTTCCAATCGTACATGAAAATACTTGATAGGGTATACATCATACCAAACAACTTCTTTAAAGTCTCCCATGGTTATAGTAACCATCATTCCTCTATCAACTCAGTCATCCTCAAAAAATGTGAGTCCCTTGGAATACAACCCAATCCCAACCATTCAACAAAGGAAGAAGCAATAAAGTTGGTCGCATAGAGATTACTTATAGCAACAAAAAAACCCTCATAGACTTCTATATTTGTTACATAATTCCTCAATTTTATCTTTCTCCCACTTTCATCATAAAAGATTTCAACACTTGGAGAAGCACAATTAGTTAAGAACCCACATAATCATCCATACCTCCTTTATGAATCCTTGTACCTACAAAAAAAACTCTTAAAGCAAGAAAGTTTGTTAGTAAAAAATAGGACCTCACAATTCACATCCTTAGTGTATAAACTCAACACTCGTGTTTACACTCTAAGGTCAAAGACTTTTGCGACCTCACTCAATTGAACTCAAAACTCGTGATACCCTTGTGTGGAATATGTGACACCAACAAAGCACAATTAAAAGCAAACAGACTTGAGCCAAATAATTCACAATAAAAATAAAGAGAAAAGCACTAAAGAAATGGCACGAAATAAACAAAGCACACAAAGAAACTAGATAAAGTCAATATGAACTAATGTCAAGTTAATCTAGTTGAGAGTTTAGTTTACTACAATTTGGAAACAAAGAAAAGAAAATAAACTACAAAACTAGATAATTTTTAAAATGTGGTCATATTCGCAAACATTGGACAGATTCATAAAACTGGTCATATCTACAAAGAATGGCCAAATATGTAATCCTAGTTAGACTCGCAATATTGCACAGGTTCACAGTCCTGGCAGATTTCTTGTACACAAACTAGTGCAGGCATTTAGATGTAGACTTTTATTGTGCAGACTTCTCAAGAATAGACCAAACAACTCTCATCTAAGAATCTGAAACAACTATGGACAACACTCTTCAAATCCCAAAGAAGTCTTCAACCTAACTGATTTTAAAACTTCACAAATGACTGTAATTTTTTTTCCAGCAGTATAACAAATTGTAGTTAAACACTACAGAAAAACTGTTCAAACTATATAGAAGTTGTTGAAGCAGTGCAACAACTATATGTGCAAGAATTCTAGGACCAGGCAGAAAAGAATCAGCTCAAACTATGCAGCAACAGGGAAGATTTACTACAGGTTCTTAGCTCCAATGCTTGTCCAAAGACTGCAGTTTCAGTAGCTCAAATAGAGGAGAAACAAAGTACAATTTGCTGTTGAACAATGTACAAAGGGCACTCAAAACTATGTAGGTTCTTGTTAGCAAACACTGCTCAAACTTAGGTTCAAACTGCAGATTTTCAGCAGCTCAACAAGGAAGAAGTATATGCTACAACAGTGTAGAGAATTCAGCACAAGTTGTGCAAAAATATTTGCACAAAATTGTGTTGTCTTTAACTTGAACAAACTGGGTGCAAAACATGAACTTCTAGTTGTAGAGAGCGCAGAATTTTTTGTATATTAAGTAGTCCAAACAATGCAGAAACAGGGTACAATTTACTATAAGATTATTCTTCAAACATAAACAAACACTATAGGAAGCAATTGTGAAACTGTGGAGAATTACAGCTCAAAACATGCAAATATCAGCAGTAAATCAAGAAGAAAATCAGTTCCATACTCAGAAAAGAACTAGTCAAAATAATAACAAAATCACAACAATAGTGTGCAAATATTACTGAACTCAGTCTAAACTTGCAGCCAAAAAAGAACTTGATAGCAGGAAGCTATGATAATTTCCAGTAAAATTAAAAAACCAAATATCAGCTTAATACTCACAAAAAATATGCCAATCAACTCTAATGCAACAATAATGAATTAGGACTTCGTCAGTTGTTAAACTTTGCATTTTCGTACGGTAAAGTATCATCCTAAGTTAATCGACGTAGAGTCAGGAATGAGATTATTTTTGAGGTTATAATCATTGATGCTTTTATAACAGGAAGTAAGTAAGTTCCATGAAGGTTAGAGGGTAAATGAATCAAATAAAATGAGTTTCGTTGAAGGTTGTCAATTTGGGATAAAATACAGTCCGAGCTATATTACCCGATGTTTATAGACTAGTGCCATACAAGGTACCACATGACCATGATAGTAAGGTGTATAAGGTATGTTAAAAGTGAGTAGTATCATAAGTAATTTGAGATAATTCTTAATTATGTGGATAATTGGATAATTAGGAATTTTTTGTGGGAGATAAATTAAGTAATTAAGATAATTGGATAAGCTTAAAAACCCCAGCATGGGAGCAAGATAAATGTGGATCAAAGCCCAAATAAATGACTCTTACTTCATGTATCAAGGTGTCACATTTAAAGAGTTTTGTGGCCAAATCATCACATAGTGGGACCCATACCAACTAAGAAAAAAACCCCTCTGAATCACTTAAGAAAGATGCTTGCATCTCTACAATGAAGTGAAGGGGAGTTTCAGCCAATTTCATACATGATTATATGATAAGCAATGTGATTTGCTACAGTCAAATTTCATACAAGATTACTTAATCTTAGAAACATGAGAATTGCGATTCTAAGGGAGTACACTGCAATCTTTCTCAAGAATATCATACAAATTTTTTCTACTTCGATCTTGCTGTCACGTGTTTTGTCGCGATTGTCCTGTGTTACAAGGATTGTCAAGAGAACCGACTCATGTATGTTAAGGATATCCCTTATTTCCTTTTGGCGTGATCTATACGATACAAATGAAACGAGCAAATTTACAACATTCATTAATGACTACATTCATAGAAGTACTAGAGATGTCTATATTCTTGATTTCCCATGTGTCTTTTTATATCTTCTGTTCATGGGTCTCAGAAAAATACGTAGTTGATAAAGTTTATCCATAGACATATTGATCTTATAATATTACATATACATTTACCCATGACCAGATGGCGTTATATACGCTTATATTATATGTATATGGGATACGGGAAAAGGTTACGAGATTATATAGCACACCACCTGATAGATTGGTATGCGTTGATGATTTCACCCACAGAGGCCGAGATGATGTGATGGGATGCCCTAAAAGGATTTATGATGTTATGTACACCTATACCTACGCATGATACGTCATTTATACGCATATGCATGACAGTATAAATGTTTGAGGATTCACAAAGTTATATAGACTCACAGGTGACTTCTTTACTACATGTTTCCTTTATGTCTTTATGTACTGATTTTCATGCCTTACATACTCATTACATTATTCATACGGATGCCCCTATTTTCTCGGGGCCTGTGTTTCTGCAGATGCAGGTAGGAAAGTTGATTATCCCCCTCTTTAGGATCCTTGATAAGCAAGAGTTGGTGTGCTCCAATTGATCCGTCCTTTATACAGTGGTACACTCTATTAGAGGTTTGTATACAGTTATGTATAGTTGGATAGTATGTGGCCTTGTCGGCTTCATCTTTTGGATATGTAATTGTTTATAGCAGCCTTGTCGGCTCGCCCTACCGTATTCCGCATATATATGTATATATGTCTTTTGGACATGTTTCCTTCACGTATGTTATTCACGTAATTCAGCAGTTTATTGATAGATATTTATTCATGACCTACCCTTAATTCATGTTTATATCTTAGACACGTGCTGAGGGGTGCTTGACATGTAGGACTCGGGCACTCATCATGGCCCATCGATTTGGGTCGTGACAAAAGTGGTATTAGAGCAGTTATGTCCTAGGGCTGTCTGCATACCGTGTATGGTAGAGTCTTGTTTATCGGTGTGTTGTGCACCACACTTATAGACAGGAGGATATAGAACATATAGGATGTTATCCTCCCTACTTATCTTAGATCGTGCGATATAATAATTCATTTTCCTAATGATATGTGATGCTTTCAGCGATTCCAAATAAGGCTACATCCACCCAAAAGGGCAACTCCATGGCAGATGAGACTACTAGCGAGCACCATGAGTTACCACGGCTTGGGGAGAGTCTCATAGTGAGATTCCATTTCAGACTTCACATACCCAGCCGACTCCAGAGGAGCCTCAAGGGGCACCAGCTCCAGCACCTCGTCCACCTCCACAACCAGATGCACCAGGTCAGGAGATGAGAGATTCTATGCAGCTATTAACTCGATTAGTAGTCGGCATGCTTGGCATCAATAAGTAGGTATTGGTCATGCAGATAGGTCTGTCAGTAAGAGGGTTCATGATTTTATTAATTTGGACCCTCTGGTATTCACTAGAGCAAATCCAAACAAAGACAGTTAGGTATTTCTTGATAGGATACTGAGGACTTCGAGGGTAGTGAAGGCCACTGCGTCTGAGTCAGCTGAGCTAGCTTCCTATAGACTTCATGATGTTGCAATTAATTGGTACGAATCTTGGGAGTAGTCCAGAGGTGAGGATGCCCCTCCAGCGGTATGGAAGGAGTTTACAGAGGCTTTTCTTCGTCATTATTTGCCACCAGAGCTTAGATGGGTCAGAGTTGTTTGGTTTTGACCCTTCGATAGGGTAACATGAGTGATCAGGAGTACAGTCTTCAATTTGATTCGTTAGCTAGGTAAGATCTCACTATTCTATTAAGATGGAGGATCGGGTTCACCAGTTCTTGATGGTGTAGAGTAGCGTAAACAGAAGTAGAAGGCCGACTGTGAGCATGATAGGGGCCAAAGTAAAAGAGCGAGATCTTCGGGTCCTTCTGGTGAGTTTTGAGGTGGTCATAGACAACAATACCCAAGGTATCCAGCCCAGCTATCGGCTAGCGCACCCCCTTAGTTTGCTGGTAAAAGATTTTATCGTTCCACATATTTAGTGCCTAGTCAGAATTCCAAGGCCTCAAGTTCTTAGTATAGGGGTGAGCCATGTCATATGAGGCCTTCCTTGCCACAATGTTCTTAGTGTGGTAATTAGCACGCTGGGGAATGCCGTATGAGGTTGGGTGTTTGTTATACTTGTGGTTATCCAAACCACGTTATGAGGTATTATCCGACGAGAGCTGAGAGAAGCATAGTTTAGCCAGCGGGGTTTGTAGCTGATTCATCATCCTCAATAAGCCCCCTTGGGAAAAATTCACAAGCACCAATCTGTTGTGGTAGAGGCAGAGGTGGAGCATCTAGCTCGATCAGTCCTCAGAATTGCATATATGCATTAGCAGGACGCCAGGATCATGAGTCATCACCTAATGTTGTTACAGGTATATTACCAGTCTTCTCAAATGAGGTATATGCATTGATTGATCCAGGTTCCACCTTATCATATGTTACTCCATTAGTTTCTAGTATGTTTGGAATAAAACCTGAGTTGGTTAAACTTTTTGAGGTATCCACACCTGTTGGGGATCAAGTGATAGCTAGGCAGGTACATAAAGTTTGTATAGCAGTAGTTCATAGTCAATCGATAATAGCAGACCTAATCAGGTTAGATATGGTAGAATTTGTTGTTATAATGGGTGTGGATGGGTTGGCTTCTTGTTTTCCAACATTGATTGTAGATCAAAGATGGTGCGATTTAAATTCCCATTGGAGCCTGTTTTGAAATGGAAAGGTAATATAGAATCACCGAGAGGTAGATTTATTTCCTGTCTTAAGGCAAGGAAGATGATAAAAAAGGGCTATATTTATCACTTAGTTCGGGTATAGGATGTGAAAGTAGAGTAACTAACCATTCAATCTATCTTTGTGGTTAATGAGTTTCCTGATGTTTTACCCGATGAGCTTCTAGGTCTTCCGCCAGAGCGAGAAATTGGGTTTTCTATTGACCTTTTACCATATACTCAACCAATATTTATTCCTTCCTATAAAATGGCACTCGTAGAACTGAGAAAGTTGAAGGAACAACTAAGGCACTTGCTTGAAAAAGGCTTTATCAAACCTAATACATCACATCGGGAGCACCTATTTTATTTGTAAGGAAGAAAGATGGTTCCTTGCAGATGTGTATTGATTATAGAAAGTTGAATAAGGTGACAATCAAGAATAAGTACCCACTCCCGAGGATTGATAATTTATTTGATCAGTTTCAAGGTGCCAAGTATTTGTTGAAGATAGACTTAAGGTCCGGGTACCATCAGGTAAGGGTTAAGTAAAAATATATTTCAAAGACAACATTCAGGACTAGATACGGGCACTTTGAGTCTCGTGTTATGTCACTCGATTTGACTAATACCCCATCAATATTCATGTACTTGATGAACCATGTGTTTAGAAACTTTGTAGATTTGTTCGTGATTGTATTTATCGATGATATATTGGTGTATTCTCGTCCCAAGACTGACTATGCAGATTATTTGCATATTGGGCTCAAAGTTCTACAAAAAGAGAAGTCGTATGCCAAGCTCTCTAAATGTGAATTCTAGTTTAATTTTGTAGCTTTCTTTGGGCATATTATTTCAGGTTAAGGTATCCAGTTTGATACAAAAAAGATTAAGGAAGTAAATAGTTGGCCTAGACCTACGACACCGAAGGAAGTTTGTAGCTTTCTCAGTTTGGCAAGTTATTGCAAGAGATTTGTAGAGTTATTTTCTTATCTTTTAGCACCATAGACAAAGTTGACTCATAAGGGAGCATAGTTTCTATGGAATGATGCTTAGGAATGATGTCTCCAAGCATTGAAGGACATATTAACTTCAGCACCGGTTCTAACACTCCTAGAGGGGGACCGATGCTTATGTTATCTATTGTGATGCTTCGAGCTTTGGATTGGGTTATGTACTGTTACATCATGGTAAGTTGTAGATTGTGCTTCTAGACAACTAGGAAATCATGAGAAGAATTACCCGACCCATAATTTAGAGTTAGCCGCGGTGACTCATGCACAAAAGATGTGGAGGCACTACTTGTATGGCGTTCATGTTAATATCTATACGGATCATAAGAGCCTTCAGTATATCTTCAAGCAAAAGGAATTGAATTTATTCCAAAGGAGATGGTTGGAGCTACTGAAAGACAATGACGTCGATATTTTATACGATCCAGGGAGGACGAATGTAGTAGTTGATGTCCTCATGCGTAGATCTATGCGTAGCATGTCATATTTATAACCAGAGAAGAGTGGGATAGCTCATGACATTCATCAGCTAGCTAGTCTTGGAGTTCGATTACTAGACTCAGGTGATACTGGAATTACTATTCAGGACACGACAACATCCTCTTTAGTAACTGAAGTGATGGAATGTTAGTACGAGGATCCATTGTTAGCTCATTATAGAGATACAACCACTCTAAATGAGAAGATACCATTTGCGATTACAAAAGATGGGGTCCTCAAATATCAAGGACGATTATGTATCCCTAAAATTGCAGGGTTGCATCGGCAGGTTATGGGAGAAGCTCTATATTATCGTTATTCTATCCATCCAGGAGAAACAAAGATGTATCATGATATCAAGGAAATATGTTGGTGGGACGAAATGAAAAAGGATATAGCAGAGTTTGCTACTCAGTGCCTTAACTGTTAACAGGTTAAGATTGAGCATCAAAAACCCGGTGGATTATTTTAGGATATAGAGATTCCGACTTGGAAGTGGGAAGTAATCAATATGGATATAATCGTAGGTTTACCTCATACCCAACGTAAGTTCGATACTATATGGGTTGTTGTTGATAAACTTACAAAATCAACCCATTTTCTGCCCATTAGGTGTAAAGACCGTAAATTTTCTACACTAAAGGCGATGCTCGAGTAGGTCCCCATATTTTTATAACAGTAGTAAATCTTAAAACGGACCCTTTTTGGAGTAAAAAGAACCCCAAGACGTAAAAGATGAAATTTTCCAGAATTGCGCGGGTATACGGTCACTATGCGATCGCAGATCAGGTATGCGGACCGCATAGTGTCGTATACCTGGACAATTCCTGTCCATTTAGAGGACAGCTATGCCGCCCATAATGCGATCGCATTTCACGAATACGGGCCGCATAGCTGTTGTATTCTCGTACCTCTATTTTGTGGAGGGAGTTGTGTGACGCGCTATGCGATCACATAACAGGTATGTGTATCGCATAGTGGTCGCATACTTGGGTAGTCTGCTTTCCTTTTTAGACCATCTGAAGACCATTTATGCGACAGGTATGCGGACCGCATGACAAGAATGCGACCGCATTCCTGACCGTATACCTGCTTTGGGGCTCCTAATTTCTAGTTTTAAAACCCGACCCCCAACTTTATAAAACATTCCTCCCCTTTATTTTTAGCGACTATCTAATCAAAATAGAGAGACCTGTGAGTGGGTTCTAGTGATAGAAGTCCCCATCTTCCCCATGTTGGTCCCCCATCTCTACTCAGACCTAGAATTTATCGAGTAGTCATCATCTTCTTCACCATAAGAGGTAAGCCTCCACCCCATTTCCCCAAATTTTCAGATTTTAGTTAGGATAGAAAACATATAGGTTGGTTCTTGAAGATGAGAGTTAAGACCTTGCATGCATGTGAATTATTTACCATAATCTAGCAAAGGGAAGTAAGCTAGGGCAATCTTTCACTTAAAAGAGGCTAGTTAACCTAAAGGACCACATAGTATTTGATAAAATGCCCAAATGGGTTCAAGGTTCCTAACTCTAAATTTGAATGTGTCACATTGTAAATTAGATTGAAGGTGTTAGATGGTCCGGTGATTTGGGATAGAAATTAAAGGGAAATTCCAACTCGAGGTAGGTATGGCTAACTCAAGCCCTCACATGATAAACTCATTGTGCTCACTTTCCGGGTATGGTTCTCTTGTTGGATGTCTATGAAATTTATGTGTTCTATGTGCCTAATTGAGAAATTCTTGCTTCTATGTCATTCCATGCTAATACCATATGGTTGTGCTATTTGAATATATGAGTTGTGATCTTTATGTTCCTTCTTCTACTATGTGTTCGATCCTTGCATATGATGGGTGTGGTAAATATGAAAGATTGGAATGGTATGAAATATGAATCAAAAAGTTGTTATGACAAGAAATGTGGGTAAATAGATGGTAATGATGTGAAATTGTGAAACATGAATTAATGGAATGGATGGTTATGGAATATGGATTAAAAGATGAATTGTTAGGAAATGTGAATCAAAGGATTCTAATGATATGAAAGACAAATCAAAGAACAATATGTGTTGGGGATCAAAAAGGTTTAAAATGATGTAAGTAATCTAAAATACCCATAATTGTACTAAGAGTATGTCCAAGGGGTGAGAAGGCCTGTCCGGTCTTGCTGGGATCGGACTCCATGTCGTACACATGGATGACTTGATATTGTGATATGATTATGATTTGATGGTGATTATTTTTCTCACTGTTTTCAGTTGATATGGCCTAGTCGATCGGGCAGAGACCGGACTGCGTGTGCTGTGCACGAGCCATTGTGTTAGCCTAGCCGATTCAGGCAGAGATCGGACTCCGTGAGAACAAGCCACAATGGTTATATGTGATGTGATTGAAATTCAAACCTCAGCTAGGATGGATTAGCCCATAGGGAAGAGATCAGACTCCGTGTAACAACGACACGGTGGATCAGTAATAATAATAACAAGAGGAAACTTAAATATATTTTAACCAAAAGATGGCAACACGGGATGTGGGATATGGTAATTCTTGTTGTGATTTTTCATGTTTCAGTGTATTGTTGTATGATGCCTCTATTCATGTTTGAGTGTTATTGTTTAACCTATTTGGATTATGTTTGTTCATACATACTAGTACTATTCAATGGTACTAACATCCCTTTTGCCGGAGGCGCTACATCTTTTGTATGGACGTAGGTGGTTCCATAGCAGGTGGCTCCGGTCGCTGTTAGTGGTGCCTTCCCTCCATCTTCTCAGTAGTCTTGGTGAGCCCCTCCTCTCTTGGGGCCGCGGGCATTTTATGTTGACTCATTTTGTTTATGTCATCTTCTTTTGAGGTATAGCCGGGGCCTTGTTGTCGGCAAGTCTATGTATACTACATGTACTCTTAGAGGCTCCATAGACATTATGTGGGTGGTACATATGTATTTTGGGTAGTTGTCGTACTCGTTCATAATCATGATCCCGTATCGTGAACGTTGTATTTTAGTATCTATGTTTTGGGGAAGATTAAATGTTGAAAATGTTTTAAAGGGGAAAAATGGACTTTATGTTGCGAATCCACATTTTTGATTTTCTCTTGCTATTCATATGAATAATGTATGTTATAAACACGAGGAAACACGTTAGGTAGGAAAGGTAAATCAGGTTCGCTTGACTGTGCTCATTCGGTTAGGCACCGGTCCCGTCCCTCGGTTTTGGAGGATGACAAACTTGGTATCAGAGCCTAAGGTTTTAAAAGTGTCATAGTATGTCTCGGAGCCGTGTCTAGTAGAGCCCTTCTTATCAGTGTGTTGTCAACCACATCTATAATTAGGAGACTACATGGACATTTAGGAAAATACCCTTTTTATTTCTATTTGGTATCGTGTGATGTGGTGAAAGGCGAGGTTGTCTATCTCTAACTCGTGCATTGTTCCAATTTTCAGTAAATGGCACCCAAGAAAAGATCTCGACTCGTCCTAGAGGCCAATTCCACTCCAGGAGTGGTCATAAATTTTCCAGCTGATGGTGCGGGTGCGAATGATTCCCCGGCCACAAATCAGCCTTACTCCTCCGCTCCAGGCCAGACTGTTCCTATTCCTGCTCCAGCGGAGGGTGCTGAAATCCCTCCCGCTGATACTCCTGACTCACGTCCAACTCCAGCTTCTGGTTCCGATATTTCTGATGGGGACCTTAAGGGAGCTATCCAGATGTTGACCCAGTTAGTGGCCTCCCAGGACCAAAGATCAAATGTTTCCCCTACATCCTCTAGCGAGCCAGGGGATTCTTCAAGTTCCAGAGTCAACCAGTTTATACGGTTAGCCCCTCCAGAGTTCACAGGCACCGACCTATAGGCTTATCTTTAGGAGTTCATTGATGAGATGTACAAAACCCTCCGAGTTATGAGGGCTCCTGAGACAGAGGGGGTTGAGTTGGCTTCCTATCATCTGAAGGTAGAAGCATATTTGTGGTTCGAAATGCGGGAGAAATCCCATGGAGAGGGGAGCCCTCCGGCGAGGTGGGATGAGTTTGTATATGCCTTCATGACCCATTTCTTGCCCGCCGAGACTATGGAAGCCTGTTCTACAGAGTTTGATGTCCTCAAGAAAGGCAAAAGGAGTGTGTGGGAGTATCATATGGAGTTCGTGCACTTGGCCAAATATGTTGTTCATATGGTGTCTACTATGGAGGCTAGAGTTCGTCGGTTCGTGCAGGGCATTGGTCCCTTAGTTGTTAATGAATCTGCTACAGTTGTTTTGCATTCAAATATGAACTATGGGAAGATTGTGGGATTTTCCCAAGCTACGGAGGCTCGGAAATTGAAGATAAGAATGGAGAGAGAGTAGTAGTAGAGCCTGGTCGGCGGGCAGCCACGGTGGTTCTTTTGGAGGAGGCAGACACGTTTCTGGGAGAGGGTCACCAGGACCATCCCTGTCTCATGCTCAGTCATCAGCTAGTGCGCCGTCACCAGGACGTCACCATCATCATCAGCAGGGAGGTCGTTTTGGGGCCAGTTCTGGCGGTAGAGGGTTCCATCCGCCAGGCCATTCAGGTGGGAAGTTCTAACAGCAGTAGAGGTGCCCATGCCCCAAGTGCGAGAGGTTTCATACTGGGCCCTGTTATCTAGATCGGCCAGTATGCTATGGTTATAGGGTGAGGGGTCATATTCATCAAGACTTCCCTTCATTCAGCTAGGGTGTAGGATGGGGTGCCGCCCAGCCATCTAGTTCTTCAGCTGCTACATCTTTAGCACACCCACTAGCTTGAGGCCCTTCAGCACCAGCAGGGCGTGGTACAACCAGGGGTGGTGCCCAAGGTCGGGGAGAACCCAGTCGGTTCTATGCTTTGAGTGGTCGTCAGAGTTTGGAGGCTTCTCCAGATGTTGTCACAGGTATTCTGACTATTCAGTCCCATGATTTTCATACTCTTATTGATCCCGAGTCTTCCTTATAATATGTCACCCTTTTGTTGCTTAGAGTTTTGGGATAGAACCCGAACAACTCCGTGAGCCGTTCTCTGTGTCTACTCCGGTTGGTGAATCTATTACAGTCGCACGAGTCTATAGGAATTTTGTTTTCAAGGTGCGTGGTCGAGATACCACAACCGATCTTGTTGTGTTAGGAATGGTAGATTTTTATGTGATTATGGGGATGGATTGGCAATTTTCGTGCTTTGCTAAACTCGATTGCCGAACTAGAATTATGAGGCTCAAGTTTCCTAATGAACCAGTTATCGAGTGGGAGGGGAATAATATTGTGCCAAGGGGTAGGTTTATTTCCTACCTTAAGGCCTCAAAGGTGATCAGAAAAGGGTGCTTCTACCATTTGGTCCAGGTTGCGGACACCACTTCAGAGGTGCCTGCCCTCGAGTCCGTTCTTTCGTGAATGAGTTGCTTGAGGTTTTTCTGAATGAGCTTCCTGGGATTCCACCAAATAGAGAGATTAATTTCGGGATTGATGTATTGCCAGATACGCAGCCAATATCTATTCCTCCTTACAAGACGGCGCCGGCAGAAATGAGGGAGTTAAAGGAGCAATTGAGGGACCTTATATAAAAGGTTTTCATTAGGCTTAGTGTGTCGCCTTGGGGCACACCGATTCTTTTTGTCAGAAAGAAAGATGGATTGCTTCGGATGTGTATTGATTATCGGCAGCTCAACAAGGTCACCATAAAAAACAAGTACCCATTTCCTGGGATAGATGATTTGTTCGACCAATTGCAAGGTTCTTCTCAAAGATTTATTTATGGTCCGGGTATCATCAGTTAAAGATCAGGGAGCAGGATATTCCTAAGACCGCCTTCAGGACTCGTTATGGGCACTTCGAATTCTTGGTAATGTCTTTTGGGCTAACCAACGCCCCAGCAACTTTTATGGATCTTATGAATCGGGTTTTCAAACTATTTCTTCACTCATTTGTGATTGTCTTCATTGACGATATCCTTGTTTATTCGCGAAGTCAGGAAGATCACTCTAATCGCCTCAGGGAAGTTCTGCAGACTTTTCATCAGCACCAGTTGTATGCAACATTTTCAAAATGTGAGTTTTGGCTAGAATCAGTCACCTTCTTGGGCCATGTTGTTTCCAGGGAAGGGATTCAGGTTGATCCCCAAAAGATTGCAGCGGTGAAGGATTGGCCTAGACCAACGACCCCGACAAAGATTCACAATTTTTTGGGTTTGGCTGGATATTATTGAAGGTTCGTGGAGGGATTCTCTACCCTAGCTTCCCAATTGACTAAGCTGACACAGAAAGAGGTTAGGTTTTAGTGGTCTATTGCTTGCGAAAGACTTTTCAAGAAATGAAATCAAGATTGACTTCAGCGAAAGTGTTGACCTTGCCAGAAGGTTCAGAAGGGTTTGAGGTGTATAGTGATGCTTGAAGGTTTGGTATGGGATGTGTATTGATGCAAGGCGGTACGGTAATAGCATATGTTTCTAGGCAGCTCAAGAATCACGATAAGAATTATCCGACGCATGATTTGGAGCTCGCAGCAGTTGTGTTTGATTTAAAATCTAGCGGCATTATATTTATGGGGTCCATGTGGATGTGTTCACAGATCACAAAAGCCTCTAGTATTTGTTCAAACAGAAGGAATTGAACTTAAGGCAGTGGAGATGGCTGGAATTGCTCAAAGATAATGATATGAATATTTTATACCATCCAGGTAAGGCCAATGTGGTGGCGGACGCTCTTAGTCGAAAATCCATGGGTAGCTTTTTTCATTTGGAAGCAGGCCAGAGGCCTTTGGCTTGGGAGGTTTATCAGTTGGCCAGTTTGGGGGTCTGTCTTTCGGCCTCAGATGAAGGGAATGTTGTGGTTCGTAATGGAGCGGAGTGTTCACTCGTAGAAAAAGTCAAGGAAAAAAAATCAGGGATCCAGCATTGGCGCAGTTAAGAGAGGCAATTCTGAATCACAAGACTACAACACTTCCACTCGGCAATAGTGATGGTGTTTTGCGGTGCCAAGGGAGGCTATGTGTTCTGGACGTGGATGACCTTCTAGAGAGAGTAATGGTGGAGGCTCACAATTCCAAGTATTCCGTACACCCAGTTTCTTCGAAAATGTATCACGATCTCAAGGAGATTTGTTGGTGGAATGGTATGAAGAGGGGTCTGGCGGACATTGTGGCGAGGTGTCCGAATTGTCAGCAAGTGAAGGCCGAGCATCAGAATCCTGGTGGGTTGGCACATCTTATGGAAATACCAACATGTAAATGGGATATGATAAATATGGACTTTGTGGTGGGGTTACCCTGCACTCCGCATAAGTTTGACTCAATTTGGGTGATAGTGGATCGGCTCACTAAGTCAGTGCATTTCTTGCATGTAAAGTCCATCGATACTGCAGAATAGTATGCTCAGTTGTATATCAAAGAAATAGTCAGACTCCATGGCACTCCAGTATATATTATTTCGGATCGAGGGGCCCATTCACAGGTAACTTTTGGAGGAAATTCCAGTAAGGTTTGGGTACGCAGGTAAATCTCAGCACAACATTCCACCCACAGACTGATGGGAAAGTAGAGCAGGTTATTCAGATGCTTGAAGACATGTTACGAGCTTGTGTACTTGACTTTAAGGGTAGCTGGGGTGATCACTTGCCGGTTATAGAGTTTGCTTACAACAACAGTTTCCATGCTAGTATTCAGATGGCCCCATTTGGGGCATTGTACGGAAGAAGGTGTAGATCTCCAATTGGATGGTTCGAGGTTAGAGATGTGGAACTGCTATGACCGAATCTTATGCATAAATTTATGGAGAAGGTTAGACTCATTTCGGGGAAGTTGAAAACTTCCCAGAGTCGTCATAAATCTTATTCGGACATTTGTTGTAGGGATTTGGATTTTCAAGTAGATGATTGGGTATTCTTGAAGGTATCTCCCATGAAGGGAGTCATGTGGTTTGGAAAGAAGGGGAAGTTGAGACCAAGGTATGTCGGACCATATAGGATCACCCAGAGGATAGGACAGGTAGCGTATAGACTGGACTTTCCCCCTGATATGTCACTAGTGCACCCGGTGTTTCATGTGTCCATGTTGAAGAAGGTAGTTGGAGATCCATCTCCCATCGTATCGGTTGAGACTGTTGAAGTTAATGAAGTGTTTTCATATGACGAAGTTCCCGTTGCTATTCTTGATAGGCAAGTTCGTAGGTTGAGAAACAAGGAGATTGCTTCAGTTAAAGTATTATGGCGGAGTCAACAAGTCGAGGAAGCCACGTGGGAAGCAGAACGTGAAATGAAATAGAAATACCCCCATTTGTTTGAATAAGTCAGGTAGTGGGTTTGAAGATTGTTGCCTTTAGGCAAATGCATTTTGTGTAATATTTTGTGCAAGAACACCCCGCTTCCCTATCTCCTTTCCTCATGTGACTTTTTCAACCTTGTGCCATATTTGTGGGTATTGTGTTAGTTGAATTATGTGGAACCCATTGAAATAGTTGAGTTATGTGAAATTTATTGTGTTATCTGCACTTTGTACAACTTGTGAAGTAGCTAAAAGTATGTGGAACTTGTTGAGATATGTTTCGGGGGCCCTCTGGAAGGTGGATAGGCATATTTACGGAAACTCTGGCAAAATTTTCAAAAAATATCAGTGTTAGTGAAAATTGGGAGAGGGGCTGGTGTCCTTGTGTTTTCTTCCCTAAAGTGACTCCCCGAGTCCTCATTCGAGGACAAATGATTTTAAGTGGGGGATGTAAAAACCCGTAAATTCTCTAGAATAAAGACGATGCCCGGGTAGGTCCCCATATTGTTATAACAGTAGTATATCTTAAAAAGGACCCTTTTTGGAATAAAAAGTACCCCAAGACTTAAAAGTTGAAATTTTCTAGAATTGCACGGGTTTGTGATCAGTATGAGATTGCAGATCAGGTATGCGGACCGCATAGTGGTCGCATACCTGGACAGTTGTTGTCCATTTAGAGGACAGCTATGCGGCACATAATGCGATCGCATTTTACGAATGCGGGCCACATAGTTGTCACATTCTCGCAACCTCTATTTTGCGGAGGGAATTGTGCGACGCACTATGCGACCGCATAACGGGTATGCAGACCGCATAGTGGTCGCATACCTAGGAAGTCTTCTTTCCTTTTTGGCCCATCTGAAGGCCATTTATGTGTCAGGTATGCCGACCGCATGAGAGGAATACGATCGCATTCCTGACCGCATACCTGCTCCGGGGCTCCTAGTTTTTAGTTTTAAAACCTGACCCCCAGTTTTATAAAACACCCCTCCCCCTTTCAGTTGTAGCGACTATCTGATCAAAATAGAGAGAAGTGAGAGTGGGTTCTAGTGAGAGAAGTCTCCATCTTCCCCAAGTTGCTCCCGCATCTCTACTCAAGCCGGGAATTTATAGAGTAGTCGTCATCTTCTTCACCATAAGAGGTAAGCCTCCACCCTATTTCCCCTAATTGTCAGATTTTAGTCAGGATATAACACACATAGGTTGGTTCTTGAAGATGAGAGTTAAGACCTTGCATGCATGTGAATAATCTACCATAATGTAGCAAAGGGAAGTAAGCTAGGGCAATCTTTCACTAAAAATAGGCTAGTTAATCTAAAGGACCACATAGTATTTGATAAAATTCCCAAATGGGTTCAAGGTTCCTAACTCTAAATTTTAATGTGTCACATTGTAAATTAGATTGAAGGCATTAGAAGTTCTGGTGATTTTGGATAGAAATTAAAGGAAAATTCCAACTTGAGGTATGTATGGCTAACTCTAACCCTCACAGGATAAACCCATTGTGGTCACTTTCCAGGTATGATTCTCTTGTTGGATGTATATGGAGTTTATGTGTTTTATGTGCCTAATTGAGAAATTGTTACTTCTATGTCATTCCATGCTAATACCATATCATTGTGCTATTCTAATATATGAGTTGTGATTTTTATGCTCCTTCATCTACTATGTGTGTGATCCTTGCATATGATGGGTGTGGTAAATATGAAAGATTGGAATGGTATGGAATATGAATCAAAAAAAATTTATGATAGGAAATATAGGTTAAAAGATGGTAATGATGTGAAATTGTGAAACATGAATTAATGAAATGGATGGTTATGGAATATGGATTAAAGGATGAATTGTTGGGAAATGTGAATCAAAGAATTCTAATGATATGAAAGACGAAACAAAGAAAAATATGTGTTGGGGATCAAAAAGGTTTAAAATGATGTAAGTAATCTAAAATACCCATAACTGTACCAGGAGAATGTCCTAGGGGTGAGAAGGCCTATCCGGTCTAGCTGGGATCGGACTCCATGCCGTACACATGGATGACTTAATATTGTGATATGATTATGATTTGATGATGATTATTGTCCTCACTATTTTCAGTTGAGATGGCCTAGCCGATCGGGTGTAGATTTGACTCCGTGTAGTGTGCACGAGCCACGATGTTAGCCTAGCCGATTCGGGCAGAGATCGAACTCCGTGAGAACAAGCCATGGTGGTTATATGTGATGTGATTGAAATTCGGGCCACACCTAGGATGGCTTAGCTGATCGGGCAGAGAATGGATTCCGTGTGACAACGACACGGTGGATTAGTAATAATAATATTAAGAGGAAACGTAAATGTACATTAACCAAAAGATGGCAAAACGGGATGTGGGATGTGGTAATTCTTGTTATGATTTTCCATGTTTCAGTGTATTGTTGTATGATGCCCCGATTCATGTTTGACTGTTATTGTTTAACCTATTTGGTGTAGGTTTTTTTATACATGCTAGTACTATTCAATGGTACTAAATTCCCTTTTGCCGGGGGTGCTACATCTTTTATATGGATGTAGGTGGTTCTATAGTAGGTGGCTCCGGTCACCGTTAGTGGTGCCTTCCCTCCATTTTCTCATCATTCTTGTTGAGTTTCTCCTCTCTCGGGGCCGTGTGCAGTTTATGTTGACTTATTTTTTTTATGTCGTCTTATTTTGAGGTATAGCCGGGGCCTTGTTGCCGGCAAGTCTATGTATACTGCTTGTACCCTTAGTGGCTCTGTAGAAATTATGTGGGTGGTAAATATGTATTTCGGGTATTTGTCGTACTCGTTCGTAATCATGATCCCCTATCGTGAACGTTGTATTTTAGTATGTATGTTTTGGGGAATATTAAATGGTGAAAATGTTTTAAAAAGGAAAAATGGACTTTTTATTGTGAATCCACATTTTTGATTTTCTCTTGCTATTTCATATGAATATTGTATGTTATAAACGCGGGGAAACGCGTTGGGTAGGAAAGGCAAATCGAGTTAGCTTGAACAGGTTCATTCGGTTAGGCGCCGGTCCCGTCCCTCGTTTTTGGGGCGTGACATTAGGACTACATATTCCGCAGAAGACTATGAAAGGTTTTAAATTAGGGAGATAATATGATTTTATGGTATGTCCCTATATCTATTATCTCGGATAGAGGAGCTCGACTTACAGCTAATTTCTGGAGGTCCTTCCAAAAAATATTGGGCACTCAGGTAAGTCTTAGTACGACATTTCATCCCCAGACAGACGGATAGGCTGAGTGCACTATTCAGACACTCGAGGATATGTTACGGGCCTATGTGATAGACTTTAAGGGTAGCTGGGATAGTCATCTACCGCTTATTGAGTTCTTGTATAATAATAGCTATCATTTCAATTATTCAGATGGTTCCATATGAAGCTCTTTACGGACGGAAGTGTAGGCCGCCTATAGGATGGTGCGATGTTGGGAAAACTAAGTTAGTAGGACCAGAGTTGGTACAACAGGAAATCTAGAAGATTAAGTATTTACCGTGAAAATGGTAATTACAATTAAATTTGATTTTTTGTTTCTAAAAATATGTAATTTATTTTAATATTAGTTGTTAGGCAATAGATACTAAATATAAGTAAAGGATGTGTGACAATAACAAAGGAAAGTAGAGATATGCAGACCGAGCTATTAAGAGATAGGGTCTCGAGCTGGCCGAAACAGGGCCTTGAGGTCTAGCTCGAGTGCTTGAGAGAGGGCGGTCGATGAAGATATAATAGTATTTAGGGCCTTGAAGATGGCATCTTTATGATCAACAATGAGCAATAAGTGAAGGACAATCAATGAACACAATAAATATAAATCAATAAATCAATGGAACAAATGTAGAGAATGTTTGAGTTAGAGAGCAGATAATGTTCTTGTTCTTGTATGGAATGTCATATATCTTACAAAATGAAAAGGGTCCCCTTTTATATAAAATGGGGAATCCCAACATAGTACAGTTGTAATTATTACAAAGAAATGCAGTTGGTACAGCTATTTAATGTCACGGTACAGACTTGTACTATTCTTGCGAACTTGGTCAGCTTTAACGACGTGCCTTTTGGGAATTTCCCTCTTTCCCATGATGGTATCCGATTTACGCCGTGGGGGATCCTTGATATGCTTCCTCTGTGTCTAACCTCGAACTGTGCCTCGAGCCTTCTGAAGAGGGGCTACGGAATGCCATAATGATCATAAAATAGGACTCTCTGATTTTGTCTGTATACATTAAGCTTGTACAGGAAAGGTTATCAGTAGGGTTGAGTTTAAGTTTGACGATTGGGTATTCCTAAAGGTATTATAGATGAAAGGCAATATGAGTTTCGGTAAGAATGGGAAACTTAACCCTCGGTACATTGGACCATATTAGATCATATGCAAGGTAGGCCAGGTAGCATATAAGTTAGACTTGCCTTCTGACTTAGAATTTTTACATATAGTCTTTTATGTGTCTATGCTCTATAAGTGTATTGAAGATCGTTCTAATGTCGTGTCACTTGACGATGTTACGGTCACAGAGCACTATGATATGAGGAAACTCCCATTGCTATACTAGATAGGCAGGTTCGGAGATTGAGGACTAAAGACGTAGCTTAGGTAAAGTACTTTGGAGAAACAATAATGTGGAAGAAATGACTTGGGAAGCCGAAGAAGACATGAAGTATATATATACTGACTTGTTTCCTCTTCCAAAGAAAGATCCGACTGAGACATCACAGCCTTAAGGTACGTATATGGATTCTTGAGTTATTTATTATCATTGGTCATGTGAGACCATTGTAGTTATTGATGACTATGGTCCTATGTTTAATTGAATTATTAAGTTTTCTACATGAAGGCTTTATAGTAGTACTGTGACAAAGGTGACTATACCAAAATTTATATAGATATCGGGGAGTTAAACATTCGAGAACGAATGTTTCCTAGGAGGGGGAGGATGTTACAATTTGCGTTTTCGTACTTTAAAGTTTCATCGTAAATTAATCGATGTAGACTCGTGAATGAGATAATTTTTGAGGTTATAAGCATTGATGTTGTTTATAACAGGCGGTAAGTAAGTTCCGTGAAGGTTAGAGGGTAAGCGAATCAAATAAAATGAGTTTCGTTGAAGGTTGTCAATTTGGGATAAAATACGATACAAGCTATAATACCCGGTGTTCATAGACTAGTCCCATACAAGGTACCACATGACCATAATAGTAAGGTGTATAAGGTATGTTAAAAGTGAGTAGTATTTTAATTAATTTGAGATAATTCTTAATGATGTGGATGATTGGGTAACTAGGAATTTTTAGTGAGAGATTAATTAACTAATTAAGGTAATTGGATAAGTTTAAAAAGCACCCAACGTGGCAGCAAGATAAATGTGGATCAAAGCCCAAATAAATGACTCTTACTCCATGTAGAAAGGTGTCAAATTTAATGAAATTTGTGGTCAAATCATCACAAAGTGGGGCCCATACAACCTAAGAATAAAACCCCCTCTAAATCACTTAAGAAAGATGCTTGTACTTTTGCAATGAAGTGAATGGGAGTTTCAGCCAATTTCATACAAGATTATATGATAAGCAACGTGATTTGCTGTAATCAAATTTCATACAAGACTACATAATACTTAGCAACATGAGAATTTGTGATTCTAAGCGAGTACGGTACAATTTTTCTCAAAAATATCATACAGATTTTTCCTACTTCGATCTTGCCGTCACGTGTTTTGTCGTGATTGTCGCGTGTTAGAGGGATTGTCAAGAGAACCATCTCAGGTATGTTAAGGCTATCCCTTGTTTCCGTTTGGCGTGATCCATACGATACAAATAAAACGAGCAAATTCACAACTTTTATAAATGACTCTATTCATAGAAGTACTAGAGATGCCTATCTTCTAGATTTCCCATGTGACTTGAATCTTCTGTTCATGGGTCTCAAAAAAATACGTAGTTGATAAAGTTTATCCGACGAAATATTTATCTTATGAAATTTTGAGAAATCTTATTAACATACTTCTTATGCATTTCATTCATTTATACATGTAAATTGATCCATGACTAGATGGAGTTATATATGCGTATATTATATGTATATAGGATATGGGAAAAGGCTATGACGGTATATACGCACCACCTCCTGATCAGTTGGTATACGTTGATGATTTCTCCCACAAAGGTCGAGATGATATGATGGGATTCCCTTAGAGGCTTGATGATGTTATGTACACCAATACCTATGCATGACACGACATTTATATGCATATTCATGGCATTTTAAATGTTTCATGATTCACAAGCTTATTTAGACTCAAAGGTGGAGTTTTTACTCCACGTTTCTTTTATGTACTGATTTTCATGCATTACATACTCAGTACATTATTCGTACCGAAGCCCCTATTTTCCCTGGGCCTGTGTTTCATGCCCGTAGGTGCAGGTAGAAAAATTGATGGTCCCCCTCTTTAGGAGCCTTGATCAGCGAGAGTCGGTGTGCTCCACTTTATCCGGAGTTGTTATTAGTTTTGGTATACTATTTTTTGTATGTAGATATGGGTATGACGGGGCTCAGTCCTGTCCTTTATACAATTGTACACTCTATTAGAGGTATGTATATAGTTATGTATAGTTTGATAGTATGTGGCCTTGTCGGCTTCCAGTTTTGGATATATAGTTATTTATAGCATCATTGTTGGCTCGCCCTACTGTATCCTGCAGGTATATCTATATATGTCTTTTGTACATGTTTCCCTTACGTATGTTATTCAGGTAAGTCAATAGTTTATTGATAGATATTACTCATGGCCTACCCTTAGTTCATGCTTATATCTTAGACGCATGCTTAGGGCTGTTCGACAGGTAGGACTCGGGCACTCGTCATGGCCCATCGGTTTGGGTCATGACACCAGCAGTACAAAGCCATCAAAATGCAACTCATATTTTAGTTCTTAATAGGAGGAACAATGATAAAACTCAGTTCATACAAATTTAGAAGATCATCCTAATTTTGTGTCGCAAATAGCTACTATCGACTAAAAAATTAATTCGATGAGAGTCCCAAAATGCAGTTACAAGTTCTTCAACATATCCTCAACAAGCAGTCTATGACCGAACTGATATTTCACTACAAATTTAGAGACAAATTTCAGTGTGAACTCAAGGAATCAGACCTGATTCGTTGCATCGATATCTCAGCTGCTCGAATCGAGTCGAATAAATCCGCAAAGTTCTTTGAGCTCGGCTTAGAATTTTCTATTCAATCTTAACCAATTCTTCACCAAACGAACTCAAACTTTGGTTTTCGACTTCCACGTTACCCCGAAATAATTCAGTGTTCAATTTGTAAAGAAAATTCCTGAATCCAAAAAAACTGTGATTAATTTGAAAAAAACTCACGAAATCTAACTTCAGATTTCGAACTCAATCTTCAGATTTTCACCTTCAAACAATCTCAACCTTCGGAATTTCATCTCAATCAAGCTATACCAACAGGATTTGAACACACCCAATTGAATTCGAACTCAATTTTTTTATTTAGAGCAAAAACCCCAAATCTGGTACCACTGCTCGTCGATTTATGATTCAAATCTCAATCCAAGCTTCGAAATTCAGCTCAACTCAGTGATTCAATCTCAGGTAATGAAGTAAGTCAGAGTTTCAGAATCAAAATCAACGGAGATGGAACAAATTTTTATATTTTCTATTTTGGAAACAAACGAAGAAGAAATGGAAAAACGATTTTATATTTCTGAACAAAGGCCCAAGGATTGATAGAATAATCCAAAACCTCCACTCTGATACCAAGATGATACGGAATCATATTGAGAACATGAATAATGTAAAAATGCACGGGATCAAAAAGAGTGTAGATTAAGGTTTAAAATAGAGAAAGACAAGAACCTAACTATGAACTTTTTAGACCCCTTGAATTTACTATGATAAACACTAATCAAAGAAGAACACTAATAAGAAACACGGATTAAGCTAAGTAAAGAATGCAATCCAAAGCCCCTAGAAGATATATCAACTAGAACAATGATTAACATTAAAATACAAAATGTAATCCATGAGTAGGAACATGAACTCATACATGATAAATCTAACATAGATAATCTAAAAACATGGTAAATAAAGCGAAATAAAAGATACCCTAACCCTCTCAAAGTTTGGTCTTTGTTTATCAATCCATCATCAAAAGCTTCCTTTCTAAATGAGAGGAATGACTATTTATACTAGAGTGTTATTTAGGCTAGATGACCAAAATACCTTAGTCTAGAAGGAAGCTGTGTATACCTAATTTACAAGACTAGCCTAAATAAATAAATTCCCAATATAGCCTTCTTGATCTTGACTCCTTTAAAGCACTCCAATGGTATGATGTTGGCTTGGAAATCATCCTCGTTAACTGTGCCCATCCGGCTTGTATCAGGATGTTAGATCAGTACAAGTAAAAATAATAGATAGAGGGGGAGAATGAAGGTATGCGGATGCCAAAGTAGCTACCTTGATGATCTCCGAACGGGTAAAAACTCCATGATCTACAACCATCGTGCCCGGAGATACCTGGATCTGCATACGAAGTGTACGGTGTAGCGAGAGTACAACTAACTCAATAAGTAACAAGTCCAACCTTCGTGCTACAAGCAGTGACGAGCTCAACCAATATAGTACAAATACAGAGTTTAACAGTACAAAAATGACACCCATAATCTATTTGTACACAGTACAGGAAGTGTAGACAAACTTCTTGGTTTAACAGTTAAGTTCATCATAGATAAAATATGCCAAGTGCGATTAATATGTGGAATATGACATCTCTAAATCTATATGCCAATATGAATACCATATGTGATGCAACACAATGAAAACTTCACATACTCACACTCTCAGAACACTCAATCTGACTGTCTAAATTTTCTCTCGTCACACTCAGTCGCACAGCATGTCCCGACCTAAATCGATGGGCAATGACGAGTTCCCGAGTCCTACCTGTCGAACACCCCTAAGCATGTGTCTAAGATACAAACATGAATTAAGGGTAGGTCATGAATAACATTTATCATTAAACTGCTGAATCACGTGAATAACATATGTGAGGAAAACATGTCCAAAATACATGTATACCTATACATGCGAAAAAACGGTAGGGCGAGCCGACAAGGCTACTTTACACAACTATAGATCCAAAACTAGAAGCCGAAAAGGCCGCATACAATCCAACTATACATGGATGTATAAGAATCTCTAATAGAGAGCACAACTTTATAAAGGACGGGAATGGGCCCTGTCGTACCCATATCTACAAATAAAAATAGCGTATCAAAACTAATAACAGCTTCGGATGAAGTGGAGCAGACCAACTCTCGCAGATCAAGGATCCTAAAAAGGGGATCGTCATCCTATCGACCTGCACCTGTGGGCATAAAATGCAGGCCCCGAGAAATAGGGGCTCAGTACGAATAATGTATTGAGTATGTAAGGCATGAAAATCAGTACATAAAAGACATAAAGGAAACATGGGGTAATGAATTCCACTAGTAAGTCTAAATAACTTTGTGAATCCTGAAACATTTATACTGTCATGGATATGCATATAAATGTCGTATCATGCATAGGTATAGGTGTACATTACATCATAAGGCCTCTAAGGGCATCCAATCATATCATCTCAGCCTTTGTGGACGAAATCATCAACGTATACTGTCACGACCTGATTTCCCACCCTCGGGACCGTCATGGCGCCTAACGTTATACTTTTTAGGCAAGCCAACATTAGAGGGTTACGACTTTAAAACAATTAAAATATATACGAAGTTTTACTACCATACAATATATGATACTAAAATAACAAATGAATTAGTATACGATACTGCGAAAATAATACTAATCTCTAGCTACCCAGGGTTTGGAGTCACAATTTCACGAACTACTAAGAATTTACTACAAGTATTTTGCTGAAAGAAAATATATTAACGTTTTGAACTAAATAAAACAACAACTGAATAATAAGGAAGAGACTCCAGGAATCTGTGGACGTCAGCAGATCTACCTCGTGTCTCTGTGCGAATTGTCTTCTACAGCTCGAACTCAGCTCAGACCTAAACCTGCATCTGCATAGAAAGTGCAGAGAGCAGTATCAGTACAACCGACCCCATGTACTGGTAAGTGTCGAGCCTAAGCTCGGCGAAGTAGTGATGAGGCTAGGACAGGATACCACATAAAAACCTGGACATATATAATCATGCTATTGGAAATAACAACAAATAAAGAATTAAAACACCAATTAATGAGAAGGGGACATACAATGGGGAATTTCAACATAAGGAGTGAGAAAAATGAGAAGGCAGAGATAAGGAGTGACTAACAAACAAATAAATTAAGCAACTAAAATAGAAAAGAAATTTGCACGGCATCACCCTTCGTGTTTTTACTCTTAGCCTCACCAAATAACAAATAGGAATGCACAACATCACCATTCGTTTTTTACTCTCATCCTCACTAGATTATAAATAAGAATGCACGGCATCACCCTTCGTGCTTTTACACTCAACCTCACAATATAAATAGATTATGCACGACATCACCCTTCGTGATTTAGAATCTACCTCACAATATAAATAAATCGTGCACGGCATCACCGTTCGTGCTTTACACTCTTCCTCGCTATATAAATAAATTAGGCATGGCATCACCCTTTGTGCCCTACACTATTCCTCACCAATCACATAATCATTAACAACAGATAAAGAGAAATTTTCACAAGAAATCAGTATTTCATCATAATTACCTTCACAATTTAACGTCTCAACCTTGAATCAATGTTCACAATGTTATCCATCCCAGTGGAAACGGATACAGTTTTCCCAAAAGTTCAATAGCAACAATAACCATGGATCATAGACTTTAAGACTACAATAATAACAAGAATGGACTTTCACTTTCATGTTAAGACTCGACTACAACGTATAGGTACTCGTCACTTCACTTATACATCGCTTTCAACAACAGAACACATAGCAAGTAATCACACAATGCCTATTCCCTCAAGCTAAAGTTAGGCACAACACTTACCTCAATTTCGCAGGCCACTCACTGCTCAAGTACAACTTTCCCTTTAGAATTCACCTCCAACCCACTTGTATCTAATCATAATTAGTTTAATATAATCAATTTTCGCCAAAGGAATCAACTTTAATGAATAATTACTTATTTTCCAAATTTTTCCAAAAAACGTAAAAACTGACCCCTGGCTCGTTGGTCCAAACTAGAGGTTCGGACCAAAATCAATTTACCCATTCACCCACGAGCCCGAATATGTAATTAGCTTCAAAATCCAACTCCAATTCGAGGTCTAAATTCCAATAATACAAAATTCCCTAATTCTACCCAAACCCCCGATTTGTACCATGAAACCCCTAAATTATTGGTTAAAAATTGATGAATAACAATGGGTAAATGGGAGAGATTAATTTAGAATCATTTACCAACACTTTTGGGAAGAACTTATTTCTTGAAAATCGCCTTTAAGCCTTCTTGGTTTTGAAAATATGAGAGAATGGACAATTCCCATTTTAGGTTTTGTTTTTAATTCGCTGGACAGGTCTTCTTCGCATTCGCGCAGGACCTGTTGCATTCGCAATGCTTTGCGGACAGAGCTGCTCACATTTGTGATGGTTTATCCCCCCCTGACCATCACGTTTGTGACTCAATGGTCTCGTTCGCGTAGAAGAACGTGACTTCCCTCCCCCAGGTGCCTTAACCTATCACGTTGGCGGAAGGCTGATCGTATTCACGAAGGGTAACACCTCCCAGTGATTCGCGTTCGCGACCAGTACATCGCGTTCGTGAGGAAGGATTTTTCCCTCAGCCTGATTTACACTTCGCGATCGCGAAGCACAAATCACATGTGCAGCAGCAACAACAAAGACAAAAGAGTTTCTAAGTTTAAAACACCCTGAAGCCTATCCGAAACACACCCGAGCCCTCGGGGCTCAAAACCAAACATGCACGAAAGTCTAAAAGCATCATACGGACTTGCTCGTGCAATTAAATCACTAAAATAACACCTAAAACTACGGATTTAGCATCAAAACTCGTGAATTTCACAAGAACACTTCAAAATTATTATCTTCTCAACCGGACGTCCGAATCACATCAACTAAACTCCGATTTCTACCAAATTTCACAGACATGACTTAAGCATTATAATCGACCTGTACCGGGATCCGGAAAAAAAATACGGGCCCGATACCAGTGAGTTCAAATGTTAAGAAATTTCTTTAAATCCTTTTAAATTCAAGTCTAACAATTTTCAACAAGAATTCGTTTCTCTAGCTAAGGACCTCGGAATTCAATTTCGGGCATACGCCCAAGTCCCATGTTTTACTACGGACCTTTCGAGACAGTCAAAACACGGGTTTGGGTCCGTTTACTCAAAATATTGACCAAAGTGTCCTAAAAGTCATTTTTAAATCTCAAAAATGATCATTTCATATATTTTCACATAAAGCATTCTGGATTAACGTCCGGACTGCGCACACAAATGGAGGTGAATAAAAATAATACTATTAAGGCTAAAGAGCCCGGAATGGAGTCTTAAATCATAAGATGACCCCTTTGGGTCATCAAAATCTCCACCTCTAAAACAAACATTTGTCCTCGAACGGACACAGAAAAGTACATGAACTGGCGAACAAGTATGGATATCTACTCCGCATGTCCAACTCGGACTCCGAAGTAGCTGCCTCATCAAGCTGACCTCTCCACTACACTAAAACTGAAGGGTAATTCTTTGACCTCAAGTGACGAGTTTGCCGGTCTAGAATGGCTATCGGCTCCTCCTCATAGGCCAGATCCTTGTCCAATTGGAAAGAGCTGAAATCTAACACGTGGGACGGGTCACCATGATATTTTTGAGGCATAGACACATAAAATACGAGATGAACTAAGGATAATCCTGGAGGCAATGCAAGTGCATAACCTACCTCCCCCACTTCCTCGAGGATCTCGAATGGCCCGATATACCTAGGGCTTAACTTTCCCTTCTTCCCAAATCTCATAACACCCTTCATGGGCGATACCCGAAGTAGTACCCTCTTTCGACCATGAATGAAACATCACGAACTCTACAGTCGGCATAACTCGTTTGCGTGGACTAAGTTGTACGAAGTCGATCCTGTATAATCTTGACCTTGTCCAAGGCCTCCTGAACTAAATTTGTACCCAAAAACCGAGCCTCTCCTAACTCGAACCACCCAATTGGCGACCTGCACCGTCTACTATATAATACCTCATAGGGAGCCATATGGATGCTCTACTAGTAGCTGTTATTGTAGGCAAACTCCGCCAACGGCAAGAACTGGTCCCAAGAACCTCAAAAGTCAATAACACAGGTGCAGAGCATGTCCTCTAAGATCTGGATAGTACGCTCGGACTGCCTGTCAGTCTGAGGATGGAATGATGTGCTCATGTCGACACGCGTACCTAACTCACGTTGTACAGCCCTCCAAAAATGTGAGGTAAACTGTGTACCTTGATTAGAAATGATAGATACGGGCACCGTGAGGATGAACAATCTCTCGAATATAAATCTCTATCAACCGCTCCGAAGAATAAAGACTTGCCACAAGGATGAAGTGTGCTGATTTAGTCAGCCTGTCCACAATAACCCAAATGGCATAAAACCTCCTCTGAGTCCATGGGAATCCAACAACGAAGTCCATAGTAATGCGCTCCCACTTCTACTCAGGAATCTCCATCTGCTAAAGCAAACCATCGGGCTTCTGATGCTCATATTTCACCTGCTGACAATTCAAGAACCGAGCCACATAAGAAAAAATATCCTTCTTCATCCTTTGCCACCAATAATGCTGTCGTAGGTCCTGGTACATCTTAGAAGCACCCGGATGAATAGAATACTTAGAACTATGAGCCTACTCAAGGATCAACTCACGAAGCCCATCAATATTAGGCACACACACTCGAATATGCATTCTCAAAACACTGTCATCGCACCTTGTAACTTGCTTGGCACCACTATGCCGAACTGTGTCCCTAAGGACCATCAAGTGAGGGTCATCATATTGCCAATCTTTGATACACGCAAATAAGGAAGACCTAGCGACTGAACAAGCTAGAATACGGCTGGTCTCTGAAATATCCGACCTCACAAACTGGTTGGCCAAGATCTGAATAGATAAAGCTAGTAGTCTCTCACCGACTGGAATGAATGCCCCGTTCCTACTCAATGCATCGGCCACCATATTGGCCTTTCCCTGATGATAAAATATAGTGACATCATAGTCTTTCAATAGCTCTATCCATCTCCCCTGCCTCAAATTGAGATCCTTTTTCTTGAACAAATACTGAAGGCTGCGATGATCCGTGAAAACCTCACACGGCACACCATAAAGATAGTGTCTTTAAATCTTCAATGCGTGAGCAATGGCTGCCAACTCTAAGTCATGGAAAGGGTAATTATTCTCATGAATCTTCAACTTCCGAGACGCATATGCAATCACCCTGCCTTCCTGCATCAATACTGATCAGATCCCCACGCGAGAGGCATCACAATATAATGTGAAAGATCCTGAGCCTGATGGCAATACCAACACCGATGCTGAAGTCAAGGCGGTCTTGAGCTTTTGAAAATTCACCTCACACACGTCTGACCATTTGAATGGGGAGCCCTTCTGAGTCAACTTAGTCATTGGGGCTATTATAGATGAAAACCCTTCCACAAACCGACAGTAATAACTTGCCAAACCCATGAAGCTCCTGATCTTCGTGGCTGAAGTGGGTATAGGCCAGTTCTGGACTGCCTCTATCTTCTTAGGATCTACCTGAATACACTCTACTGACATGACGTGACCCAAGAAAGAGACTTAATCCAACCAAAACTCGCACTTTGAAAATTTAGCATATAACTGATTGTCCCTCATGGTCTGGAGTGCTAACCGGAGGTGCTGCTCATGATCCTCCCGGCTGCTGGGGTATATTAGAATTTCATCAATAAACAAAATTACGAAGGAAACTAGATAAGGCTTGAACACCCGATTCATCAAGTACATAAGTGCTATTGGGGAATTAGTCAAGCCAAAAGACATCACCAGAAATTCATAGTTCCCATACCTCATTCGAAAAGCTATCTTAGGGACATCAGATTCCCTAATCTTCAATTGATGGTAGCCCGATATCAAATCAATCTTTGAAATCACCTCAGCACCCTGAAGCTGATCAAAGAAATCATCAATCCTAAGCAACCGATACTTGTTCTTGATTGTAACTTTGTTCAACTGTCGGTAATCTATACACATCCTCATCTATCCATCCTTCTTCTTTCAACTCTAGTGGGTTCATCCGGTATGGAGGAATAGAAATGAGTTGAGTGCCCGGAGCCACATCAATGCAAAAATCAATATCCTTATCGGGTGGCATCCCCGGCAAGTCGGTTGGAAACACCACGGGAAACTAGCAAACGACATGTATCGAGTCTATAGATGAAACCTCAACACTAGAATCACGAACATAAGCCAAATAGGCAAAACACCCATTTTCGACCATACACCGAGCCTTCATATAAGAAATAACTCTGCTGGAGGAATGGCTAGGAGCCCCTCTCCACTCTAATAGAGGTAACCCCCGCAAAGCTATTGTCATTGTCTTGGCGTGATAGTCCATGATAGCGTAATAAGGTGACAGTCAATCTATGCCAAATATGACATTGAAATCAACCATATCAAGAAGAAAAAGGTCTCCCCTTGTCTCAAGACGCCTAATAACGACCATACACGAGCGATATACCTGATCTACAATAATAGCATCCCCAACGGGCTTGGACACATATATAGGGACGCTCAAAGAATCACGGGGCATAACCAAATATGAAGAAAATTAAGATGACACATAATAGTAAGTAGATCCCAGATCAAATACAACTGAAGCATCTCTATTGCAAACTGAAACGGTACCTGTGATAACAACATCGAAGGACTTCGCCTCGGGTCTGGCCGAAAATGCAAAAATCGGGGTTGAGCCCCACAACCCTGAACCATGTCTCTGGGACGACCTCTAACAAGCGGGCCTCCACCTCTAACAATTTGGCCCTACCTCTGGCTACCTGACCCCTACCCATGGCTGGCTAGGCAGCTGGTGCGGCAGCTGCTGCCGGAACTATAGCACGAAAAACCCGATATTAAGAACTACTCGATTCACGAGGGAAATATCTAGCAATGTGCCTCGGGTCACCACAAGTATAACTAAACTTCGGTTGCTGAGACTGATGGCCGATAAACTGACCATGTCGACCTGTATAACTACCCTAAAAGCTTTGAAGATGAGGTGCACTGATAGGAGTTGGCTGATCAGAATAAGGCATGTAAGGGCTGCAACCACCTCGGGCACCATGGGATGCCTGAAGTGTTGAATGGAATGTCCTGGAAGAGTGGCCTCTACTAAAAGTACCCCCGCCTCCAGATGAGGCACCGCTGAATCCACCGGAATGGCGAGGTCTCTAGTCTGACCTCTGACCTCCCAATCCAAGAACCACCTAAACTCGCCGGGCCACATTGGCCGCATCCTTGAAAGTGATATTGCTCCCTGTCTCCTTATCCATATGCAATATGATAGGCTGAGAAAGACCCTCAATAAATCTCCTAAACCTCTCCCCCTCTGTGGGTAGCAAAAGAGTATAATGACAGGCCTAATCCACGAAACGGGTCTCATAATGTGTAACAGTGATGTTGCCCTATAGGAGATGCACAAACTTACAGCAGCGCTGCTCTCTAGCAGTAATAGGTAGAAACTTCTCCAAGAGCTGTGAAAACTAACCCCAAGTAAGAGCATGTGAACCAGCTGGTGTAGCCAATAGATAATCCCTCCACCATTTCTTGGCAGAACCAGTCATCTGGAAAGCAGCAAAGTCGACCCCATTGGTCTCCAAAATACCCATGTTCCAAAGAACCTCATGACAACTATCAAGGTATTCCTAGGGTTCCTCTGAAGTGGAACCACTGAAATGAATAGGGAAAAGATTGATAAACCTATCCAATCTCCACAAAGCATTGGAGGACATCGTTGTCCCATCAACGAGTGGTGCTGCAGCAACTGGCTGAACTACCCCAACTGGATAGGCTGCTAGGGTCTGAAGCTGAGGAGTAATTTGCTCCGGAGGATGTGTAGCAGGAGTCTGGACTTCTCCTCTAGCCTGAGATACGATCGCTACCACGGGGAGCGCCAGTCTGGGCTACACTCTCCATAAGGCCCACTAGTTGGACTAAGGCATCCTGAAGAACCGAGGTAGCAATAAACCCCTCTAGGACCTGAGTTTGTCCCGCCGGGACGGTCTGAGCTGGAGCCTCTCCACCCAGCTATGTTTGAGGCTCCGCAGCTGGAGCTGCTGCCGGAAATTTGGGCTGAGTCCTGCCTCTGCCTCGACCTCTAGCATTTCCTCGGCATCTGCCCCTTGTAGGAGCTACTGCTACTAGAGGGTCCGGCTGTTGGTCAGCAAAAGATGAGGTACGTGTTCTCGCCATCTGCGAGAGAATAACAATAGAAGAGTTCAATCAGTATTGGGATAACAAGAATCGCACGACAGAGTTGAATAAAATTGAACTTGTTCCTAACTTTATAGCCTCTGGGGATATGTACAGACGTCTCCGTACCGATTCTTCAGACTCTATTAATATTGTCCGTGAATTGTGAGACCTAGGCAACCTAGTGCTCTGATACCAACTTGTCTCGACCCAATTTTCCACCGTCGGGACCGTGATGGCGCCAAACGCTATACTTTCTAGGAAAGCCAACATTAGATGGTTACGACATTAAAAAAATTAAAATATATACGATGTTTTACTACCATCCAATATATGATACCAAAAATAACAAATGAAATAGTATACAATACTCCGAAAATAATACTAATCTCTAGCTACCCAGGGTTGGAGTCACAATTCACGAAATACTAAGGATTTACTACAAGTATTTGGCTGAAAGAAAATATATAAATGTTTTGAACTAAATAAGACAACTACTGAATTATATGGAAGAATCTCCAGGAATCATCAGATGTCGGCAGATCTACCTCGTGTCTCCGTGCGAATAGTCTGCTAAAACTCGAACTTAGCTTGGACCTAAACCTGCATCTGCACAAAAAGTGCAGAATGCAGTATCAGTACAACCGAACCCATGTACTGGTAAGTGTTGAGCCTAACCTCGGCGAAGTAGTGACGAGGCTAGGACAGGACACCACATAAAAACTTGGCCATATATAATCATGATATTGGAAATAACAACAAATAAAGAATTAAAATAGCAATTAATGGGAAAGGACCATAAAGTGGGGAATTTCAACATAAGGAGTGAGAAAAACGAGAAGGCAGAGATAAACAATGATCAACAAACAAATAAATTAATCAACTAAAATAGAAAGGAAATTTGCATGCCATCACCCTTCGTGATTTTATTCTCAGCCTCACCAAATAACAAATAAGAATGCACGACATCACCCTTCATGCTTTTACTCTAATCCTCACCAGATTATAAATAAGAATGCATAGCATCACCCTTCGTACTTTTACACTCAACCGCACAATATAAATAGGTTATGCACGGCATCACCCTTCGTGCTTTACACTCTTCCTCACAATATAAATAAATCGTGCATAGCATCACCCTTCGTGATTTACACTCTTCCTTACCATCTAAATATATTATGCACGGAATCACCCTTCGTGCCTTACACTGTTCCTCACCAATCACAGAATCATTAACAACAGATAAAGAGAAATTTTCACAAGAAATCAGTATTTCATCATAAATACCTTCACAATTTAACGTCTCAACCTCGAATCAATGTTCACAATGTTATCCGTCCCAGTGGAACCGGATACAGTTCTCCCAATAGTTCAATAGCAACAATAAGCATCTATAATAGACTTTAAGACTACAAGAATAACAAGAATGGACTTTCACTTGCATGTTATGACTCGACTACAACGTATAGGTACTCGTCACCTCACCTATACATCGCTTTCAACAACAAAACACATAGAAAGTAATCACACAATGCCTATTCCCTCAAGCTAAAGTTAGGCACAACACTTACCTCGATTTTGCAGGCCACTCACGGCTCAAGTACAAATTTCCCTTTAGAATTCACCTCCAACCCACTTATATCTAATCATAATTAGTTTAATACAATCAATTGTCTCTAAAGGAATCATCTTTAATGAATAATTACTTATTTCCCATATTTTTTCAAAAGAATGTAAAACCGACCCGGGTCCACTTGGTCCAAACTTATGGTTCAGACCAAAATCCGTTTACCCATTCACCCCCTAGACTGAATATGTAAATAGTTTCGAAATTTGAGCCCAATTCGATGTCTAAATTCCAATTATACAAAATTTCCTAATTCTACCCGAACCCCCAATTTCTACCATGAAAACCCTAGATTTTTGGTTGAAAAGTGATGAAAAACAATGGGTAATTGGGAGAGAGTAGTTTAGAATCATTCACCAACATTTGGGGAAGAACTTATCTCTTGAAAATCGCCTCTAAGCCTTCTTGATTTTGAAAATATGAGAATGGCCAATTCCCATATTAGGTTCTATTTTTTTTATTTGCTAGACAGGTCTTCCTCGCGTTCGTGAAGGACCTGTCGCGTTCTAGATGCTTTGCGGCCAGAAGTCCTACGCGTTCATGAAGATCTGCTCACGTTCATGATTGATTGTCCCCCCTGACCATCACGTTCGCGACCCAGTGGTTGAGTTTGCATAGAAGAACGTGTCTCCCTCCCCCAGGTCCCTTAACATATCACGTTCGTGGAAGGCCGATTGCATTCATGAAGGGTACCACCCTCTGTTCTTCGCGTTCGCGACCAGTACTTTGCATTCATGAAGAATGATTTTTCCGTCAGCCTGGTTTACACTTCGCGATCGCGAGAGAGGCTTCGTGATCGCGAAGCACAAATCATCCGTGCACTAGTAACAACAATGAAATCAGAATTTCTAAGTTTAAAACATCCCAAAACTCACCCGAGCCCTCGGGGCTCCAAACCAAACATGCACGCAAGTCTAAAAACATCCTACAGACTTTCTGATGCGATAAAATCGCTAAAATAACACCTAAAACTATGGTTTTAGCATCAAACTCATGACTGTCTCAAGAACACTTCAATATTACTATCTTCTCAACCGGACGTCCGAATCACGTCAAATCAACTGCGATTTCTACCAAATTTCACAAACATGACTTAAGAATTATAGTAGAATTGTGTCGGGCTCCAGAACCAAAATACGGGCCCGATACCAATGAGTTCAAACATTAATCAATTTCTTTAAATCCTTTTAAATTTCAGTCTAACAATTTTCATCAAAAATTCATTTCTCGATCTAGGGACCTCGAAATTTGATTCTGGGCATACGCCCAAGTCCCATGTTTCGCTACTGACCTTGCGGGACCATCGAAACACAGATCCGGGTGCGTTTAGTCAAAACATTGACAAAAGTCAACTAAAAGTCATTTTTAAATCTCAAAAATTATCATTTCATATATTTTCACATAAGGCTTTCCGGATTCACTCCCGGATTGTCCACGTAAATCGAGGTGAATAAAAATAATATTTTAAGACTAACGAGCCCGGAATGGAGTCTTAAATCATAAGATGGCCCCTTTAGATCATCACATATACCAACTGATTAGGTGGTGGTGTGTATATAACACTGTAACCTTTTCCCATATCCTATATACTTATAATATACGCGTATATAACGCCATCTGGGCATGGGTTAATCTACATGTATAAATGAATGAAATGCATAAGAAGTAAGTTAATAAGATTTCTCGGAATGTCATATGAAAAATATGCCTTCTGGGTAAACTTTATCAACTGTGTATTTTTCTAAGACTCATGAACAGAAGATATAATAATAACACTTGGGGAATCAAGAACATAGGCACCCCTAGTGATTCTATGAATAATGGCATTTATGAAAGTTGTACGTTTGCTCATTTCGTTTGTATCGTATGAATCATGCCAAAAGAAAAGAAGGGATAGCCTTAAGATACCTGGGCCGATTCTCTTTACAACCCCTCTAACAAACGACAATCGCGACAAAACACGTGACGACATGATCGAAGTAGGGAAAAATCTATATGATATTCTTGAAAGGTTATACCGGGCTCTCTTAGAATTGAAAATACCATTGCTATTATGTAATATAATCTCGGATCAATTTTTTCCTGAAGCTTTCCTCCATTACATTGTAAAGATACAAGAATCTCCTTAAGTGAATTAGAGAGGTCTTTTATCTTAGTGGGTATGGGACCCACTTATGTGATGACTTGGCCACAAAATCCCTTAAATAAGCCACATAGTTACTTAGACCAAGAGATATTGTTTGGTTTTTGATCCATATCTTACTTGCTGCCACGTTGGGGGGGGGGGGNTCACATATTTACAGTTTCTTTCGAAAAATCCCAACAATTTTTCAACATTTCATAAATGTATATAAAATTACTGAATCCATTAGGAAAAACAAACAGTTAAATAGTCTAAACCATCCCCAAGATCCGGAGTAAAAATGTCATGAGCATCTAAGGATAATACCAAAAATTCTACTATTATAATACAAAACCTCGGAACGAAAAACTAGGTACAAAATAAGAAAGGGAAAACAGAGATGTTGTGGACACTGAATAGCTACCTCTATATCCCGACTACGGCTCCGCACGAAAATGGATGACTAACCCGCGGTATCATCACTTGTATCTGCACACAACAGTGCAGGGAGTAATTTGAGTACGTCAACTCAGTAGTAATGAAAATAAATCAAGTCTAAGCAGTAAGAAACACATTAAATCAAATCATCAGTTCACAATATGCATATCCTTTCTTTCCAACAGTGTATACATATATATATGAAATAAACATGCCTTAAAAGCCATCTTCAGTAAAATCCTTTGAAAAATGTGGTTTTCAACAATTTTAGAAATAAAAATACCTGAAGAATTTAGTGCAAAATGAAATAAGTCATAAGTAGCCCCTTAGGCCAAAACATGAATCATAAATCACCCCTCTGGTAGAACATCACTCAGCATACCTCATACTCACTCAGTATCAGCCCCTCGGGCAACCTCACTGTCACTCATGCCTCCCAGTCACTCGTCACTCGGCACTCGGCACTCGGCACTCGCACTCAGTAGGTACCTGCGCTCATTGAGGGTGTGTATAGACTCCGGAGGGGCTCCATCAGCCCAAGCGCTAATATCAATCCACCTCGTGGCGTATCATATTCTCACAATCAGGCCCTTGGCCTCACTCAATCAGAAACTCTCAAAAGCCCATCGGGCGTATCAGTAAAATGGGGTACTCGACCTAAAAACATCCTTTTATATCTCAAAATAGTGTAAATAAGGTTGTGTTTCGAAATCAGTTAAACATAACATGACTGAGTGTAAATCATAAGTCAATGCAGTGAGGAAAATAGCAGTAAAAATCCCCCAAGAGGTCCAAACAAGTCAGTATGAGGCCCCAAACATGGCTTATATCCCGAATATAGCAATAGTTTTAGCACACAATTTAACATATGATTTAGAGTAAAAATACGCAACTCAATAGTTCCGCGGAGAGGACCAAGTCCAATCCAAAAATCAGTGCACGCCATATACTTGTCATCCGACATGTGCACCATTCTAAAAATAGTAAGAAATACGAAGTCTGGGGTTTCGTATCCTTAGGACAAGATTTATGCCATTACTTACCTCCACCCGGGCCAAAATACTAATTTGTGATGTTCTTGCCCCTCGAATCGGCTCCCGATTGCTCCGAATCCAACCAAAACCAGATAAACATCGTCAATATACGCTAAAGGAACAAAACCCAATCGAAAACTTTCAATATAGACACAATTCTTGAAATTTGGCCAAACCCAAGCCCCGAGCCCACGTCTCGGAATTTTATAAAATTTACATCACAAGAATCCTCATCCACCCACAATTCTATACATACCAAGAACACCAAAATAGGACTAGAATTGCCCACTCAAATCGTGAAAAGACATTTCCAATTCTAATACACCTAACCTCCCAATTTTGGGTTTAAATTCAACAAATTTCCGGCTTAATTGCTTAGAAAACGACATGCATAGAATCGAGTTGTGAAGTCGAAAATCTTACGTCCAAGTGATTCCCTTCGATTTACTCTTCAAACCCTCTCAAAGAGCTCCAAACCCGTTCAACAATGAAGGAAAAATAGACTCAATTCGCAAAAATTGACCTTTTAAAATATTCGGCCTCGCACTAAATCCTTCTTCTGTGCGATCGCATTTCCAGGGATGCACTCGTGATGCACAGCCGAACGCACACTATGTGTTCGCACACCCACACACACGTTCACATAGCTCAAACATCCATCCCTCTCACGCACCTCGGGACCCCTATGCGATCGCACAAGGAGCCATGTGACCGCACTGCTCAAGATTGTCCAACCTATGTGATCGCAAACCTTATTACACTTCGCATAGAACAAATTTCCTGCCTCAATCTTTACTATACGCGATCGCAGATGAACTCATGCGATCATAATGAAGAAACCACTGCTGCTCAAACACCAGAAAAACAACATACTCCTTAAGACCAAAAATGCCCGTTTGAGCATCTGAAATACACCTGAGTCCCCCGGGACCTCAACCAAACCTACCAACATATCCCACAACTACATTCAAACTTAGTAGAGCCTTCGAAATACCAAAAACAACGCAAAAAACCAAAATCACATAAAATTCAAGCCTATGAACTTTGAAACTTCTAAATTTCGCCAATGATGCCGAAACCAACCAAAACACATCCGATTGACCTGAAAATTTGCACACATATCCAAATGTCATTATGAACCTGCTCCAACTTCCGGAATTCCATTTCGATCCCGATCGCCTATTTTCCCTTGCTGACCAGAAATCGCCAAAAATTAACTTTCGCCAATTAAAGCCTAATTCTACAACGGACATAAAAACTTCATTCCGAACACACTCCTATGTACCGAATCACCTAACGTAGCTATCTGATCCATAAAATCTACATTCTGAGGTTCTTTACCAATAAGTCAACTCCTAGTTGACTTTTCCAACTATTAAGCCAATTTTAAGAGATTAAGTGTCTCAGTTTTCACCACGACTACTCCGACCCGAACCAACCGACCCAACACAATATAAATAGGCTAAGCAACATATGATAAAGCAGAAATGGGAGAAACATGGCTAATCTCATGGAACGACCGGCCGGGTCTTTACATCATCACCTTGTTAACCTCCCACTAAACCAACAATTAACTAATTACCCACATAATTATGAATTATCTCAAATTACATAATATGCTACATCCTTTTAACATACTTTATACACCTTACTGTCATGGTCATGTGGTACCTTATATGGAATTAGTCCACAAATACTGGGTATTATAGCTCGAAAGTATTTTATTCGAAATTGACAAACTTCAACGAATACTCATTCTTTGATTTGTTTACCCTCTAATCTTCATGACACTAACTTATCACTTGTTAGAAATAACATAAATACTTATAATCTCAAAAATGAAGAATCGGCCTCCGAACACCTAAAATTTAGCCACAAGAAACTCTTTACGATAGACATAAACTATATGAATCAAGTCCAAATAAAAAAGCTAAGTTCTTAATCAAAAGTCAAGAAGTCAACTAAAAAGTCAACCATTGGGCCACATCTCGGAATCCAACAAAAGTTACAAAATCCAAACACCTATTCAATCACGAGTCCAACCATACCAAAATTACTCAATTCCCATCACAACTCGACCTTCAAATCCTCAAATTAAAGCCTAGAAAGTTTCTACAATTTTCTCCAATTTTTCAACTCAAAAAACAAATTAAATGATGAAAATAACGATATATTCGTGTAATTTAACAAAATCCGGGTTAGAACCACTTACCCCAATCAGTCCCTTGAGAATCCTTCCATGAATCGCCTCAATCCGTGCTCTCAAAATAAAATTGTGAAATACAACTCAAACCCTCATTTTTTATATTTAAGAGTCTGCCTAGATGTCGCATTTGCAAACTGAGCTTCGCATTTGCGAAGCTCGCAAATGCGAGAAAGGTATTGCAAATGCGAAGACTACGCATTTCTGCTGCCTTCGAAAATGTGAATAGTATGTCGCATATGAGACAGTTTCCCCCATCATAATTGCGACCAGAACTTCACATTTGCGAACACATCCTTCCCCAGACCCTCTCCGCAATTGTCTTGAAGAGGACTTACTACCGAACAACATAAGGATCACACATACCAGGACAACCCGCAGGAGATACCCCTGCCTGCTTAGCTTCAAACTGATATCTCTCTATATACTTCTGAAGGTCATAGCTATTACGTAGTCGCTTTACCCTCCTACATTAGAACAAACCTAAGGCCCCAGTAGCGTTCATTTATTTGGTTAACACTATTTTACAACGGTATTTATACTCCTTCGTTATTGTAATCCTTGATAGCATCATGGCGTATCACGTGGCCAAAAGGAGCAAACTCAACATTTAAGGATGGTATTATATAGATTAAGGGATGAGGAGATTGTGTCACAACCCAAAATCCACTAAGGTTGTGATGGTGTCGGACACAAGTTTATGCAAGCCAAATCATTAATTAATTGAAACAAATTTCCAGTTTAAACATTTTCGAAATCGTTACTTTTTCTTGTATCTTATAATCAAATAAATAAATTTTAGTAAACTTAAATACGACAGCACATCAATTTAGTTTAATGAAATAAATCCCAACACGTCCCCAGAACCCGGTGTCACAAGTACATGAGAAACTTCTAAGAATTTTACAAATATTACAAAGCCTATCGAAAATAGAATTGGACAAGGAAATTTAAAATGAAACAAATACAGTATGAAGGTGACTATGTCAGCTGCGGATCGCCTCCGGAAGATGCAGCTTGCCTAAGTCTCTGAATCCTCCACATTAGCTATGAAAGTACCCGAGCAATAAGATGCAAAGCAAGTGTAGCATGAGTACAAAAATAACGTGTACTCAGTAAGTCGCCCGCCTAACCTCGGAGAGGTAGTGACGAGAGGTCAATTTAGACACTTACTAGGGTCCAACAGTAATAATGACAGCATATAATGAAAACAATAGGCATGTAAAGGCAGATAAGCAAGAATATGAATACAAGGCACTGAAATCCGAGTTATTTCCAAAAATAAGTGAATAACAATTTCCTTCCCGTTTTTCCTCAAATATCAAAGTAAATAACGGTTCCCACTTTCTTTTCCTCAATTGGTTCCAAGTTAATATCTATGAAACAGTAACAATTAGTTATATGTAAATAGGACTAAGACAACCGGTCGGGGTCGTAAGGTAGTATATAACACTAAATGGCCGTAAAGCTCCCCATGATCGTGAATCATACATGTGACTCATGTGCTGACTCGATATACTAAATATAAAGCTTCCCACGGTCGCGAATCATATATGCGACTCGTGTGGTGACTCGATATACTAAATTTAAAGCTCCCCACGATCGCGAATCATACCTGCGACTCATGTGCTGACTCGATATAAAGCTCCTCACGGTCCCGAATCATACATGTGACTCGTGTGCTGACTCGATATACTAAATATAAAGCTCCCCACAATCGCGAATCATACCTGATACTCGTGTGCTGACTCATATATATATAATTAACATAAAGTTCCCCTAGATCGCGAATCATACCTGCGACTCAAGTGCTGACTCTTATACATAATTAACATAAAGCTCCCCTCGATTGCGAATCATACCTGCAACTCGAGTGCTGGCACATTTCCACACATTTAAATCCACTTTTTATTTAGAAAAATAGTTTTCTTAGGGAAATAGTAAAATTTGTATTAGAAGAATGATGAAACATAGGTTTTGAAATCATTTGTTTTTGAAACTCATTTTTCAAATTTAATGGTATTCCTCGATACAGCCTAATCCAGGTACACATATATTTATAGAGGAAACAAATTTTCTTTAGAAGGATAACAATATGAACTCCACCTTTCTTTTAAACATTTATTTACGTTTTCGGTCAAATTAACAGTTCAATGATAAAGGCAGGGTTACAGGTTCACACATAAAGCATTCTAGTGGGTCCTAGACTACCCGGATATGGCACAATAGTAGCTACGCACGGACTCCAGTCACCTCGTGTGAATGTAGCCCCCAAAGATAATAGCATATAGTGAATTAATTCACCTAGGGGGACGTTTCCCCCTCACAAAGTTAAAAAGGAGACTTACGTCGCTCCGAAATTCCAACACTGGCTTCCAAGCCCTTCGAACGGACGTATAATGCTCCGAAACTACCACATAAATGACGAAGCAATGAAAATTCATCCTAATACTCACCACAAATTTAGATTATATACTTTCCCAACCCCACTTAGTGAAATGACCAAAATGCCCTTAGGCCCACGTGCCTGGAATCCAAAATTTCTCGAAGGCACATTCTACCCATAGCCTTACTAAGTCAGATGTATAATTTTCTCAAATATTCATGCTCAATTCGTTGCTAAAATCAAATTTACCAAATTCTAAGTTTCTTTAAAAAATTTCCCCAATTCTCACAGCCAAACCATGCAATAATTTTGTACTAATCTTTGAAATGGGTAGAATCCTCTTACCTTTGAAGCTTGATGAAATCCCTCTTCAAAAGCTCTCCAAATTCATCCATAGCTTTTGGAGAATGAAAGAGAATTGCAAAAAATCCCATTTTAAACAACACTTCCAAGATCTTTCCTCTCTGTGATCGCGGGAATGCCTTCGCGATCGCGTAGGCCAACCATCAGCCCTCCAAATTCCTTTTCCGCGATCGCAGCTCCCCGCATGCGATCGCACAAGCCTGCCCAGCCCTTCACTGCGATCGCACACCAGCACCCGCGATCGCGTAGGCCAAAATCTTCACCCCTCAATTTTTTCTCCGCAATCGCACAGCTAAGGCTGCGATCGCATAGGACACCAGCAGCACCAGAAACCAGCAACAACAAATCACTCGGAAATGACCCGAAACCACCCCGAAACACACCCGAGACCCCCTGGACCCCGTCCAAACACACAACTCAGTCCCATAACTTGAAACGGACTTGCTCAAGCCCTAAAATCACATCAAACAACGCCAAAATCACGAATCGCACTCCAATCCAATTCTTTAAGAACTTAGAATTTCAAACTTCTACATCTGATGCCGAAACCTATCAAATCACGTCCGATTGACCTCAAATTTTGTGCACAAGTCATATTCGACATTATGACCTTCCCCAACTTCCGAAATCGCATTCCGACTACAATACCAAAACTTCCACTTCCGGCCGGATTTTCCATAAACCTTCAAATTTCTTTCTTTAGACAAATGACTCCTAAATGACCTACAGACACCCAAATTTACTTTTGATCACGCTCCCGATTCCAGAATCACCATACGGAGCTATTCCTAGACTCGGAATCCCAAAGGGACATCAACCTCACTAATATGCACTTCAAGCCTAAATTCATGAAATCCTTCTAAAATGCTAACTTCCATGATATATGCCGAAACGCTCCCGGGTTATCCAAAACCCGATCCGGACATACACCCAAGTCCTAAATGATCATACGAACCAGTTGGAACCTTCAAATTCTGATTAGGAGATCTTTTACTCAAAATTCCGATATTAGTTTATTTTCTCCAACTTAAGGCTTCTCAAATGGGAATTTTCTTTCCAAATCAATTCTAAACTTCCTGGAATTCAATTCCAACCACGCCCACGGGTCATAACACCTGAAACAAAGTAGCTCACGACTTCAAACCGCTGAACGACGCACTAGAGCTCAAAATGACCGGTCGGGTCTTTACATTCTCCGCCACTTAAACCGACGTTCGTCCTCGAACGTGCAAAGAACTTCTCTTTAGTTGCCTGAAATCACTGTTTAACATCTCGGGCACCATCCCGTGCTACCACAACCTATTCGAGCACAATAGCGTGATCAAACCGGGAGATTTCTTCTTTATTCATATAATAAGCTCAGAATTCCTTCAAAACACTTGAAATTTCTCTAGCCAGGCCTAGTTTCAATATATATAAGCACTGCATAAACTACCACTCGCTATACCAGATCATAACTGCATACCTTTGCTGAATCGGCACCATGCACCGCATAACTCATCGTATCACCACAATGACGCTCCCTGAACCTTATTAGCCAAGGTCCACAAATTCAAGGCTCCTGATGCACCTCATAATCTTTATACAGACATCCTGCTATATTGCTTACGATATCACCCCAACGGAGGAAATGTGCAGAAATTCATACTCAACTACAGGGTTAACAAATCTGAATGCCTCATCTTGACTAGAATCATCACTTAAGTGTGAACCTGAATAATGGTATTTGTTCTTTAATATACATTTCACACAACCTCATCGCACTGATCCCTAATCCAAAAATCTCGTCTCACCCAGTATGAACTGCTCAGACACAAACCATCCCAACATGAACAACAGCCTCACATGATACCACATCGGCCGATAGGCCATAACTCCAACATGATAATAAGAAACGACTCAGGATGAAACTATTCAGCTCACGCAATTAATATGAGTTCTTACCAGAAAATAGGAATTAAAACATAAGAACATAAATATAGGAACCTTACTAATCATCACACTATTGCGGCGTGCAACCCGATCCAAATAACATACCCGTGGTGGCGTGCCACCCAATCCAAATAACATAAAACTCATGTAAGGAAATATTTACAGAGCAGATTCGCTCACTATTACAAATTACTGAATATTGATCACAAGCACGCTAAGTGCATAATACCATCCTGGGGAGACTGATAGAGCCGTATGCAACAAAACTCAAGCACAACTGAGGTGTGATATATATATATATATATACACTCTGGATATCAAAAGCTATCCTGCTCACATAACATCCCCACTAGCGGGACCTCAACACATAAGAAATATAAAGTCGTTTCACAACTCGCACAGCACAATCACAATAACACATGAATTCGACGAAGACGGAACAACACCCGCTGATCTAATATCTTTCCATGAAAAGCGCTTTATTGAGAGGAATATGCCTGGCTCATACGGAGCCCATATTCATATCTAAATCCATCCACATGCATCGAGCTACCTTTCTCGCACCAACTAAGCTAATAGATTTTGCCTGGGTCCATATTAACCCACCTTCTCTCATAATACACGAGAACAACCATCATCACCGGGACTAACACCCCATAATCCATAATCAACTGAACCGAACGCCCTCCAGGCGTAAATTCTCAATTAAGCAATATTGCACTTCTTTATACTCAGTCCAAATCTGAAATCCATCAAGTGACTACATGTCACACTTTATACAATCTTTTCGCGGTCATACTTCCACGACCTTCCACACAAGGCAACAAGTCTGCCCATCCATAACACCGACCACACTAAGGCCGCAAAACACATCAAGAACCCATGACCAGGGTACAAAGCCTCTTTCACCGAATATCAATTCTAGGTGACACTGAAGATAACACCAGCTTACTCTGAATTTCCAAATCACTTTGTCTTGCTCTTCCGAGCTCATGACATCCTTATAAACATCGGACCTAAATCTCGATCTTTACTGCCAGTTACATACTGCTTACCGAACTTAACATACCCATATTAGGTAGCGCAAGAATTCCATCATAACTTTCGAACAACCAATAGGGTGAACACTTCATCATATAGAAACTTTTTACTTAACCCAAAGCAGAAGTACCATCTCATCATACGAGTGAATTCCTATTATCACCCAATCATGAAAATCTTAAGTGGTAGACTATACCACCATAACACTTCCCGGATCCCCCTATACCTGGCAGGCCATAGCACTCAAGTGCTCCCACATAAAATACGTTACAACGGCCGACAAGCCCCGCACACACCGGCACCAACGACATGCATAACCAAATCACATCAAAGGAACCGATCACTGCCGCAAATGTGCCATTTCAACCATGGCTAATCAATTTATCTTCTTTTAATCATCATTAATTACCTCAGGAACAATAACAACTTCCTTCAACCCATAGCAAACTCAAACCTCACTCATCCCGAGTGACCTTGATTCACAAGATCATGCTGTCCAAATCCCACAGCCTGTCTCACAACCTTCTGATAATCTTTTCTTCAATCCGGAGTTTATTTCTCTCACTCCTCCAATATTATCATACATGATGAAACATATCATAGAACCTCCCAACCATCCTCCTCTTTCTCAGGAATTCTTCTGCAAAAGGTCGATTCTCGAATATATTACTGCCTAAAATCTTTAAATGTTGCATTCTTAACTTTTGAACTCGCTAGGACCGCTAATGAGAGTCATCCACTCTGACTGGCCCTGAATAGAATCCATCCCAAGGCTCTCCTAGCACAAGAACACCTTTTTCAATGAAACAAGTGACTGCGTCACTATCCTTACAACTCGCCCATGCCTTAAGCATAATTTCTGAATCTTCCAAAGCCTAACCATGATCCGACAGGGTCAACTTTTGCACATATTCATCCAATCCCATGCACAATTACCATTTTACTCCTTTTTCATTAGCTGAAATAACTTGTCTATACGCCAATAAACCTAAACCCCATGCGAAGACAATCCTACAACCCAACTGCAGATAGTGGGACTCCCCTACTTTGCCCGAAGCCACTCCTAGCACCACTCTAGACCCTGCTGAGATCCTTCCCCCTTTGATAACACGATCTTGCTCAGCCAATCCGTCCAAATCGTCCAAATTCTCTTGCTAACACTCCCTAAATACTCGAATTCTATAGCATCATTCACATATTCTATCTCGTACCGACTAGCCACTAGGACCCCTCACAGAACCTGCCAACCCCGCCATTGCTAACCTATCCCCAGAAGACAAACCACTTGTGCAAATCACCTGCGGACACCTCCCAACAACGCTGAATGCACGCTCTCTGCGACTTCAATACCCCATCCTATGCCCTGCTTAATTTACCAATTTACTAGTCCGTCTGCTCCTCGTGGAAATCCATAATGCACGTCAATTATCTTCAAATTCAAAGATATGTTGCCGCTCCCCCACTTTGCGACTGCTCGACTTTCGCTTCTTACACCTGGCCTCATAGAAATGGATCCACCGCCTAACCTCCTTCCAGGATCATTCTTTTCCATCCACATTGTTCAATACTTCTTCTAAATACTATGACCCCACGCAACCGAAGAAACCATAGCACTGACAAACCTAACACATTCCATTCGATTAATGACGACGATTACACGTCACAGGTGCATACCCCATCATACTTGATGACACCAAGTCTTACTACTTTATCAATCCCAACCGAGGCATTCATACTCCGAATGCCTTCCCTCTGTCGGAACAAAAGCACTGAAACCCCGGAATCACACTCTGAGAAGACCTCCCTTCAACCATTCATCTTCCCCAGCATACGGGCAAACGTTCTATCATCATATCAACACCGCGCGACAATCATTTAAAACATCATCACCACCTGATCACAGCCTTAAGGCTACCATAAAAACAGCTACTGAGTTGAAACAACATATTACCCTTTCACAGGGCCATAACAACAACCACGACCATTTACACATGGAAGCATCTCGAATTACATTCATAGAATCATTTCCATTCCTCAAATTTATGATCCATAGCAAGCGCTTCGCGACGCGTAAGATTGAGTAGGAATGAACATAGGCATAAGCCTCAAAGAAATCAACTCGCACGATGAAGAATCAAGCAGAGAAGTACCCCCAACAGCCTTGTATCTCTCGAAGATAAGTACAGACGTCTCTGTACCGATCCACAAGACTCTACTAGACTTGCTCATGACTCGTGAGACCTACGGGAACCTAGAGCTCTGATACCACGTTGTCACGACCCAAAATCCCCTAAGGTCGTGATGGCGCCGGACAGAAGATCAGGCAAGCCAAGTCATTATTTAATTGAAATAACTTTCTAGTTATAACATTTTCAAAATCGTTACTTTTTCTTGCATCTCATAATAAAATAAATAAATTTTAGTAAACGTAAATACGACAGCACATCAATTTAGTTTAATGAAATAAATCCCAACACGTCCCCAGAACCCGGTGTCACAAGTACATGAGCAACTTGTAAGAATTTTACAAATATTACAAAGCCTGTCGAAAATACAACTGGACAAGGAAATTTAAAATGAAACAGATATAGTATGAAGGAGACTCTGTCAGCTGTTGATCGCCTCCGAACGATGCAGCTCGCCTAAGTCTCCGAATCCTCCACATTAGTTATGAAAGTACCTGTGCAATAAGATGCACATCAAGTGTAGCATGAGTATAAAAATAACGTGTACTCAGTAAGTTGCCCGCCTAACCTCACAGAGGTAGTGACGAGAGGTCAATTTAGAAACTTACTAGGGTCCAATAGAAATAATGACAACATATAATGAAAACAGTAGGCATGTGAAGGAAGATAAGCAACAATGTGAATACAAGGCACCGAAATCCGAGTTATTTCTGAAAATAAGTGAATAACAATTTCCTTCCCCATTTTCCTCAAATATCAAAGTAAATAACGGTTCCCACTTTCTTTTCCTCAATTGCTGCCAAGTCAATATCTATTAAATAGTAACAATTAGTTATACGTAAATAGGAAAAAGACAACCGGCCGGAGTCGTAAGGTATATAACACTGAATGGTCGTAAAGCTCCCCACGATCGCGAATCATACCTGCGACTCGTGTGCTGACACGATATACTAAATATAAACCTCCAAGCAAATCATACCTGCGACTGGTGTGCTGACTCGATATACGGAATGTAAAGCTCCCCACGATCGCAAATCATACATGCGACTCGTGTGCTGGCTCAATATAAATCTCCCCACGGTCGTGAATCATACTTTCGACTCATGTGCTGACTCGATATACTAAATATAAAGCTCCCCATAATCGTGAATCATACCTGAGACTTGTGTGCTGACTCATATATATATAATTAACATAAATCTCCCCTCGATCGCGAATCATACCTGCGACTCGAGTGCTAACTCTTATAAATAATTAACATAAAGCTCCCCTCGATCGCGAATCATACCTGCGACTCGAGTGCTGGCACATTTCCACACATTTAAATCCACTTTTTATTTAGAAAAATAGTTTTCTCAGGGAAATAGTAAAATTCGTATTAGAAGAAGCATGAAACATAGGTTTCGAAATAATTTGTTTTTGAAACTCATTTGTCAACTTTAATGGTATTTCACGATACAACCTAATCCAGGTACATATATATTTACAGCGGAAACAAATTCTCTTTACAAGGATAACAATATGAACTCCAGCTTTCTTTTAAACATTTAATTACGTTTTCAGTCCTATTAACAGTTCAATGATACATGCGGGGTTACAAATACACACATAAAGCATTCTAGTGGGTCCTAGACTAACCCGGACATGGCATAATAGTAGCTACGCACGGACTCCCGTCACCACGTGCGAACGTAGCCCCCGAAGATAATAGCATGTAGTGAATTAATTCACCTAGGGGGACGTTTCCCCCTCACACAGTTAGAAAGGAGACTTACGTTGCTCCGAAATTCCAACAACGGCTTCCAAGCCCTTCAGATGACTCCAACGGACGCATAACGCTCCGAAACTACCACATAAATGACCAAGCAATGAAAATTCATCTTAATACTCACCACAAATTAAGATTATATACTTTCCCAATCGCAATCAGTAAAATGACAAAAATGCCCTCAGGCCCACGTGCCCGGAATCTAAAATTTCTCGAAAGCACATTCTGCTCATAGTCTTACTAACTCAAATATATAATTTTCTCAAATATTCATGCTCAATTCGTGGCAAAAATCAAATTTACCAAATTCTAGGTTTCTTTCAAATTTTCCTCAATTTTTTCTCCAATTCTCACATCAAAACCATGCAATAATTTTGTATTAATCTTAGAAATGGGTAGAACCCTCTTATCTCCGAAGCTTGATGAAATCCCTCTTGAAAAGCTCTCCAAATTCGTCCATAGCTTTTGAAAAATGAAAGAGAATTGCTAAAAATCCTGTTTTTAAACAACACTGCCCAGATCTTTCCTCTCCGTGATCGCGGGAAAACCTTAGCAATCGCGTAGACCAACCAGCAGCCCTCCAAATTACTTCTCCGCGATCGCAGCTCCCCGCATGCGATCGCAGAAGCCTGCCCAGCCCTTCACCGCGATCGCACACCAGCACCCGCGGTTACGAAGGCCAAAATCTTTGCCCTCAATTTGTTCTCCGTGTTCGCACAGCTAAAGTTGCGATCGCATAGGACACCAGCAGCACCAGAAACTAGCAATAGCAAATCACTCCGAAATGACCCGAAATCACCCTGAAACACACCCGAGACCCCCGGGACCCCGTCAAAACAAACGAATCAGTCCCATAGCATGACATGGACTTTCTCGAGCCCTCAAATCACATCAAACAACGCCAAAATCACGAATGGCACTCAAATCCAATTATTTAAGAACTTAAAATTTTAAACTTCTACATCCAATGTTGAATCCTATCACGTATAATTGGCCTCAAATTTTGCGCACAAGTCATATTCGACATTATGGACCTGCCCCAACTTTCGGAATCACATTCCGACCACAATATCAAAACTTCCACTTCCGGCCGGATTTTCCAAAACCTTCAAATTTCTTTCTTTATCCAAATGACTCCAAAATGACCTACAGACACCCAAATTTACTTCCGATCGCGCTCCCAATTCCAGAATCACCATTAGGAGCTATTCCCAGACTCGGAATCCCGAACGGACATCAACCTCACTGATATGCACTTCAAGCCCAAATTTATGAAATCCTTCTAAAATGCTAATTTCCAGGATATACGTCGAAGAGCTCCCAGGTTATCCAAAACCCAATCCGGACATACACACAATTCCTAAATCATCATACAAGCCTCCTGGAACCTTCAAATCCTGATTTGGAGATCGTTTACTCAAAATTCTAATCTTAGTTGATTTTCTCAAACTTAGGGCTTCTTAAATGGGCATTTTCTTTCCAAATCAATTCTAAACTTCCTGGAATTCAATTCCGACCATGCCCACGGGTCATAATACCTGAAACGGAGCTGCTCAAGACTTCAAACTGCTGAACGACGCGCTAGAGCTCAAAACAACCAGTCGGGTCATTACAACTTGAGTTGTTATATGGGTTGTATTATTATCCATCTTCACCACCATGAAATCCGTAGGAAATACAAACTTATCTACCCGAACTAAGACATCGTCCACTATCCCCTCGGGTATTATAGTCGTTGGGTCGGCCAGCTGCAAGGATATTGGTGCTAACCTTATGTCTCCAATCTTATTCTCCATCTTCTTGTAAAAATAGAAAAAGGAATTAGATTAATAGAGGCACCAGAATCACATAAAGACTTATCAAAGTTAAGAGTGCCTAAAGAGCAAGGTATTGTAAAACGCCCTGGATCTCCACACTTTTGTGGGAGTTTAATTTGCAATATTGAATTGCAATGCTCTATGAGCTAAACCACTGAGGTCTCTTATTTCTTCCTCTTCTTTGTAAGGATCTCCTTCAAGAACTTAGCATAAGCTGGTATTTGTGAGAGCACTTCTATGAATGAAAGTTTACATTAACATGCCTCAGCATATCTAGAAATCTCTCAAACTACTTGTCCAACTTTTAACTATACAGCTTTTGAGGAAAAGGTAGAGCATGCATGTTCTTGCTCTCTTCATTAGATTCCTCCCTTCTTGAAGTTTCCTCCTTCTTCTTTTTCTCAGCTCCCTTCTTGCCTTTCTTCTTCTCAGTCTTTTTATCATCTTCAATTTTCAGCTCCTTCCCACTTTCTTTTTCAGGTATCACCTCTTTTTGGATTGGAGTGGGATCTTTCAACACTTTCCCACTTTTCAAAGTCACAAATTAATGTTTCTTTGGGATCCTTTTCAGTATGAGTTGGCAGAGTACATGGGATTCACTCAGACAATATAGTTGGAATTTGTCCCACTTGTCTCTCTAATTTACGCAAACATGTCCCAAGTTCTTTGATTGCTGCACCATAAGCATCCAGTCTCTAATCTATCTTGACAATGAAGGATTTCATTAGATCTTCTAGCTCCGGCTAAATTGGCTGATGAGGTTGAACCTGGAGCCTCGATTGATTTAAAAAACTAGGAGCACCTTGAAATCTGGAGTTATTTTGTTTCCATGCATTTTTTATACCCCCATGTAAACTTCATAAAAAACGGGGGTACTTCTGACCCATATCATTGATGTTTTAATTCCCCACAATATTAACTTCCTCACTTGACACTTGACACTCATGAGTAGGGTTTCCTCTTCCAAATATGTCACATGCTGCATGAAGCTCATTATGTATTAAAACTAAGGTCATATTCCTTATTTCCTTGGCCATGGCATCAAGATGTACCTTCACAAACGTGTTAGCATAAACCTGGTGAACACCAGTTGATCCAGAGGGCCACTGATTTGTATCTTCAGACAACTCATCAAGAATAGTGACTATCTCCTCTGGAGTCTTTTTCATCAACGGGCCTCCAGCTGCATTACTCAATGTTGTCCGTGGGGTCGATGTCAATCCATCCCAAAAGTCCTGGATTTACATCCAGAGTTCAATTCTGCTATGTTGACACTTTCGCACTATCACATTAAACCTCTCTGAAGCTTCAAACACTATTTCAGTTTCATTCTAGCAGAAGTTATGGATTTCTCTTCTAAACTTGCCTGTTTTAGCTGAGGAGAAATATTTAGCAAGAAATTTTAAGGGGAATCTCCTCCTATGTGCTAATTGATCCTTGAGGAAAGCTTCGAAACCAGTATTTTGCATCATCTTTAAGTGTGAAGGGGAATGCCCTTAGGTAAACTGCATCTTATGACATACCATTATATTGATAAGTGTTCATAAACTCCTCGAAGTCCATCAAATGATTGTTTGGATCTTCGTTCATCTTTACTCTAAAGACACAACTATTTTGGAGGGTTTGGAGCAACCCTTGCTTCAATTTAAAATTGTTGGCTACAACTGGAGATGGTCTCACACTGGATAATCCTTGCTTGTAAACCAGTCTTGCATAATCACCAAGTGGTCTCCCAGCACCAGGAGCTATGTTTTTGAACTGGTCTAGAACCAAAGGCTAATTTTGGGAAATTCTCAGAGCCATCTCTTCTTCATATGCAATTTGGGCATCTCTAATAGTTGCTTCCTCGGCATCCCGAGCAGCTTTTTCTCTTAGTTGGGCTACCTCTCTCGCGATAAAATCAACATTATCATCATCTCCCGCCATATTTCTTTGGTTGAGGATTGCCCAACCTTCTTTATATTCTCGGGGAAATTTTTGTCTTTCCAAAACTATCACAGTTGTTTCTCGATTTTTGGTTTGTATGGTAGTAATTCCTTCCTAGAAGATTGATTCATGCACCAATTTAACATGTAGCCTGCGCACAATCAAAGGACACCAACTTTAAAAAGAGAAAATAAAATAAAAAAGAAAAATTCGTGAATTAGCACTACAAATTATTTCAAACACTATTAATTGCCAATCCCCGGCAACGACGCCAATATTTGACGAGAACAAAAATATAATTAAATATGCTCGCTAGTCGAATATAATAAATAATAATATCGTATCCACAGGGATTGGAGTTAAATAGTATTTTTCTAGTTTATAGCTGATTGCTATCCAAGATGATGAACAATTGAGATTTATGTGATTAAAAATAAATTTAACTAAGAGTCTAAACTATCGAGTAATGACAATCAACGCAAGTAATAAGCAAAGAAGGAAATTGGGAGAAGATAGGTTTGATAGGATACGTGCAAGACAAATTTTTGGGATTTAAATCTAGATAATTCACTTCTAATTTTCAAGTTAGCCTATCGAATTCACTTGAATATTACTTCAATCGTGTAGTAAAAACTCCTCTCTCAATTAAGCCTCAACCTCACAAGATGAACCAATTTATGCTTGGTGAAGATATGAGAGAATTCATAGTGGATTGGTCTTTAGGAGAAACTCTCTCAATTATCCTCCTAACTAAGTTTAATCAAAAATTCAACTAGCCTCTTTTTATTACTATGAAGAATTAATGAATTCAACAACAAAATAGAAAGAATAAATATCACAAGTTATGACTCTCTCGATTACATAAACAAGTGAATATAGATGCAACATTTAAAACATCCAAAATCATTCAAGTATGGTTTAATATCAACAAACAAGTATCAAAACACCACATCCATCAAACTCTAAAGAGAACTACTCCATGGATATGAAATAATTCATCATAAATATGTTTAAGTTAAAGGAAAACATAAAATGATCCAAACTCTCGTCTTTAGTGGGGATTAAATGATGAAATCCTTGCGCTTTTGCTTCTCCACCTCCTCCTTATCTTCCTTCAGTCTTAGATGTGTCGAGAAGTCCCAAAAATAACTTTTTTCCATGTATATATACCAAGTAGGTTCGGGTCCAAATCAAAACACATTTTCCTAAGCGAAATAGGACAATTACTCTGTAAAATTTGCATAGGCGCGCCGCATGAGGCGACGTACCAGGCGGGGCGTTAATGGGAAACCTTAGAGAGCTAGTTCTGACAAGCAACAGAGATTTTCATTAGCGCGTTGCACGGTGCGTCGCATTAGTGCAAATTTATTAGAGTACAAATTTTGCTTTGATTCTGACATCCAGACTTGGTCCTCGACTCCCGAACACGATTCCGACTTAATGCTTTGGGATTTTACTTAGACTTCAAAGCTTCAAATCACTCAAATTATCTCTATAACATCTAAATCACTCGGGAACACTCCTACAAGGAATAAAACACAAAATAAGTAAAAAACACAAGCCATTAAAGCACAAACTCAATTAAAGTGCAGTAAATCAGAGTGCAATAAGCGACTAAAATACGAGATTATATCCTACAATCAGCTATTTTGGGCAGCAAGGGTGTTCTTACTTCGTTATCGCGAGACTTTGGAACACGATCGTGATGGGTAATGTCTGGGCAGTCTATAAGTTAAAAAATCAGGACTTGGCTCATGTTTATCTCATTGCTCTTATTGGAGCCGATTTTGGGGCGAGTTTGGAGAGGCATTATCTTCATCTATCACAAGGTGAGTGATTTTTACTTATTGTGAGCTAAATACATGGATTATGTAAGGAGTTAAACATGAAAATTGGTAGAAATTGTGGGATTTTGAAAGATAACATAGAAATAGTATTTATGAGTTTTGACCACGAAATTGGCATCAAATTGGAATAATTATATATTTGAGTTCATGATGTTATGGGTAATATTTAGCTTCAAAAACTTTTGTAATCCGTGCGTGTGCGCTTGGGGTTGACTTTGTTGTCTTTTCATGTGGAGTTGAAAATTGCTTCTCATTGTTAAATTACGAGTCTTTGAGTATATTTTAATTGGTTTTCACATTCTTTGACTAGTTTCAGATTGTTTGGCATTGGTTTGAGATGTTAGATAGGCGTTGGAGCTGGTTATCGAATTTAGGAGCGAGGTAAGTCTCATGTCTAACCTTGTAAGAGGGAATTTATCCCCGTAGGTGTTATAGGAGTTACGCATGTATTTGGTGGCGAGTGTTCGTGCTTATGCTGGATTCTTGATTATGTCCGGGTAGGCGTAATCTAACATCATGCTTTAATTGTACTACTTGAGTTATCTTGTCTGTTCAAATGCTTTAATTTATATTTGTGCCTGAGACTAGACTTGCATAGTGTATCGAACTTTACTATTCTAGATACTTGGCGTGCTACGTGATTAGTCGCGGAAATTATACTTTCTCTTACAGATTTTTTCCAGAGTTGTACTTATTTGTCCGAAATTTTCTTTATTTTCATAAATCACACATATATTTTTTGTAAGTTGGGCCACTACGACATTAAGAGTTTCACAATTCCTATGGAATCAAACTAAACAACTCAGAAATACTATTATAGGATCGGACTGAATGCCTCAGCAGTATCATTATGAGATCAGGTCGTTTTCCTCGACAGTATTATGAGATGCATCTATGGATCGGGTCGTACGACCTCCGTGTATCATGCGATCGGGTCAAATGACCATAGTGCGATATTGTACAATGGCGGATATGAACCTCTAATTATCGTGTTGATAAATTGTTGACTTGCCTAACAGCGGCGTTGCGCGCCATCATGGCCTATGGTGGGATTTGGGTTGATGGTTGGCTTGGAGTTTTTTTTTTTGGCTTTTTGGGAATTAGGTAAACTTTGAAATTTTATTGTTTAAAATTAAGGTTTTTTGCACAATTTGATGTTATTGAGTTATTTTGACTAGATTTGAACCGGTTGAGGTGGCTTTTTAGAGAAAATATCATTTTAGAGGATTGATTTGGACTTATTTGTAGCAAGGGATGATGTATGTACGAGGTGACAACGTAATACATGTGCCATGAGTATGTATGCTCGGGGTATATTTAAGGTTTCTCTATGTCTTGTTTGGTTGCGTGTTTTATTTAACTACATGACTACAATAAACCATGCTAGAGAAATGTTTAGGCTATTGGTAACTGATTTTGAACATGATGTGAAAAGCTTGTGATTTATGCTATACTTGTCGTGGAGGGAGAAGCAAAATTGTTAGGAACACACATCCATACTTGTTCTTGTGTTAAGTCTCGGTTAGGACGTGTGCACTCTGTGAGACATATATGATCGTTTGTATGACTACTTCAACTTGGTTTCTATAATTTATTTAGTCGTAGTCATGCCTTATCTACATTGCTATTGTTGTCACGTCCTTGTGTGTTTTATTGATGAGTTATGAGGATATGCCTCTTGATGATAATTTTTTATCTTGCATTGTTGTGATTATGGCACGTGGGGACATGTTGAGCTGATTGCTTGTGATGATATTATGGCACGAGGTCTTTACCGTGCGATTGTGATGATATTGTGGCACGAGGTATTTGCCAAAGGATTGTGTCTATTGTTGTGCATGTGGGACAGGATAAGGGTGCGTTTCTTCTCGGGTTTCCCACGTGGAGAAATAAGGGTGGTGATATGTGCATGTGGCGAAATAAGGGTGACTTCTATTGATATTGTGCATGAAACGATATAAGAATGGCATTATGGGGATGTATGTGATGTCTTGGAGGTGATTTATTGATCATGTTTGTGTGGTGGTACGAGAGTGGCATTCTTGATTGTCCATATGACTTCTTTATGTGTGTCATGCATTTTTACATGGTTTGTTGCATTTCATCTAACATGTTAATCGATGCCTCTATTATTATTTTATGATTTGATTGTCAAGATGGATTTACCTTAGTGTAACTGATAGTAGCGTATCATAGTGATGTGATAAGGAAGTTGTCATCATCCATTAAGATATTTGATTCTTGAAAGGTTCTCTTGAACTTAATATTTGGCAATTGATATGGAATTGGATCATGTTAGGCACATGTTTACAGCCCATATATGAGTATTGATCACATATATTATACGGTGCATACCCCTTTGTGAGCTGGGTTTGTGCAAGTTATATTAATTTGAACATGTCCAACTGGTAGAGTTTGTTTACTACCATATCCTAGTTGTGCACTTTTACTATTGGTATTCTTTATTTTTAGTTGTCTTTCTATTACATTTCGCAAATCAACATAGCCTCAGAAATGAGATTTTTTTGAGGTTATAAGTATTATGCTATTTATAACAAGTAATAAGTAAAGTCGTGAAGGTCATACGGTAAGGGAGTGGAAGAAAATGAGTTTCGTCGAAGTTTGACATTTTGAAGCAAAATACGGTCCAAGATATAATACCCTGTATTTATGAACTACTGCCATACAAGGTACCACATGACCATGATAATAAGGTATATAAAGTCTGTTAAAAGTGATTAGTATTTTAGGTAATTTGAGATAATATGTGGGTAATTGGTTAATTATTGGTTAGTGGGAGATTAACAAGTTAACAAATAAATTGGAAAATTTGTTGGATAATTTTGGTAACGTGGAAGCAAGGGGCTATGTAGCCATGACTCTTGATTCATTAAGACTAGATGGAAAATTTAATGGATCTTTGGGAAAAACTAAGCAACAAAAGTGAGTCCCACAACCTATAACTTTTAGAGACCTTCTTATCTCGTTAAAGCGTGATGCTAATATTTTCTAAGTAACAGATCATCTTCAGCAAATTCATACGAGATTATGTAATAGCATTGTGAGATGCAATTCTAAGAGAACATGGTACAATCTTTCTTAAGAATATCATACGAATATTTCCCTACTTCGATCCGTCATTACGTGTTTTTTGCAAAAGACGTGGGTTAGAGGGATTGTTAAGAGAATGGGGTCAGGTATGTTAAGGTTATCCCTTTTTTCCTTTTTGTCATGATTCATACGATACAAATGAAATTAGAAAACGTACATCTTTCATAAATATCTCTATTCATAGAAACACTAGGGGTGCATATGTTCTTGATTCCCCATGTGTCTTATTATTATATCTTCTGTTCATGGGTCTTAGAAAAATACGTAGTTGATAAAGTTTATCTGAAAGCATATTCAACTTATGACATTTCGAGAAATATTATCAACGTACTTCTTATGCATTTCATCCATTCATACATGTAAATTGACCCATGACCAGATGTTGTTATATACCAGTATATTATATGTATATGGGATATGTGAAAAGGTTAGGGCGTTATATACGCACCACCACCTGATCAGTTGGTATATTTTGATGATTTCGCCCCTAGAGGCCGAGATGATATGATGGGACGCCCTCCGAGTCTTGATGATGTTATGTACACCTAAACCTATGCATGATACGACATTTATACGCATATGCATGACATTATAAACATTTCAGGATTCATAAAGTTATTTAGACTTACAATTGGAATTCTTTACTCTACGTTTGCTTTATGTCTTTTTTGCATTGATTTTCATGCCTTACATACTCAGAACATTATTTTTAGTGACGCCCCTATTTCCTGGGGCCTGTGTTTCATGCCCGCAGGTATAGGTAGACAGGCTGATGGTGCCCCATCTTAGGATCCTTGATCAGCGAGAGTTAGTGTTCTCTATTTGATTCGGGGTTTCTTTGAGTTTTGGTACGATATGTTTGTATACAAATATGGGTGTGACGAGGCCCAGTCCCGTCCTTTTTACATTTTTACACTCTATTAGAGGTTTGTATATAGTTATGTATAGTCGTATAATATGTGGCCTTGCCGGTTTCCAGTCTTGGATATATAGTTGTCTATAGTAGCCTTGCCATCTCGCCCTACCATATTCCTCATGTATATGTATATATGTCTTTTCGACATATTTTCCTCACGTATGTTATTCCCGTAATTCAGTAGCTTATTGACAGATGTTATTCATGACCTACCCTAAATTCTTGTTTATATCTTAAAAACATGCTTAGGGGTGTTCGACAGGTAGGACTCGGGCACTCGTCATGGCCCATCGGTTTGGTCGTGATTAAAGTGGTATCAGAGTAGTTCTATCATATGGTTGTCCACATACCGTGTATAGTATAGTATTGTTTATGAGTGTGTTGTGCACCACATTAATAAACATGAGGCTACATGCCATATAGGATGTTATCTTCCCTTCTTATATTAGATTATGACCTATAAGAGTTCATTTTCCTAATGATGTGTTATGTTTTCAGCAATGCCTAAGAAGGCTACTGCTACATAGAAGAGCAAGTGTGACGACCCGGCCGGTCATCTTATTAATTAACGCCCCGATCCCCTATTAATTATTTTCCTCAAGTCTATTTTTCGCTAAATTGAATTGCCGAGATTTCCGATTTTGAGTTTCGGAGAGCTTTGGGACACTTAGTCCCTAAATGAGAGCTTAAGTGTTGCAAAAGTTCCCCGTAGTTGGAATAGTGTGAAGACAGCCTCGGAATATAAATCAAATGGTTCCATTAGCTCCGTTAGGTGATTTCGAGGTTGGGAGCGTGTTTGGAATGCATTTTGGAAATTCGTAGCTCATTTAGGCTTGAAATGCCAAAGTTTGAATATTTGAAGTTCCGGTCCGATAGTGAGATTTTGATCTGATGGGCGGAATGGAATTTCGGAAGTTGCAGTAGTTCTGCCATGTCATTTGGGATGTGTGTGCAAAATTTCAGGTCATTTGGACGTGTTTTGGTTAGGTTTCTGATCGAAAGCGTGTTTGGATGAAATTGGAAGTTCTTAGGCTCAAATCCTTGTTTAATTCGAGATTCCTATGTTGTTTTAGGTAGTTTAAGGATTGGTAAAAGTTTGAGCAATGTTATGCGATATGTCTGTAGGTTTGGTTGAGCTCCCGGCGGCCTCGGGTGTGTTTTGGATGCTCAACGGGCCATTTTCTCCTATTCTTGAACTGTTGTTGCTGTTTCTGGTGCGCCTCTATCGCGTTCGCAAGCTTCCCTTCGCGATCGCAAAGGCTTAATTGACCACCTGGAACTTGTCTTCTTCGCGTTCGCATCCTCCTCCACGTGTTCGCGTATAGTAATTTTGGAGGAGGACCAGTTTTCGTCATCGCGTTCGCGAACGGTCCCTCCGCATTCGTGAAGCTTCACCTCTTCCTCCATCGCGTTCACGGCTAAGCCATCACATTCGCGTAGCTCTATTTGGACCTGAGGGCTAAGCCTATTTCATTCATCGCGTTTGCGTTCCCCGTGTCACGTTCGCGTAGCCTAGTCATCTCAGGCCTTCGCATTCACGTACTGCTCCTCGCGATCGCGAAAAGCAATCTTGGCAGCCTCCATTTTCTTCTTCGCGAACGCGTGACTTCCTCCGCGTTCGCGATTCAGTAAATGCCTGGGCAGTATATACATCCCAAAATCCGAGGGTTAACCATTTTTACCAAAACTCAAGCTTGAGAGCTCGGATTTGAGAGAGATTTCGAGGGTTTTTCAGAGGCAACGATTGGGTAATGATTCTAAAATCCTTTTTGCTTATAAACCGCTAATCTAATCACGAATCCCCTACTAATTTCGGATTTTTGCATGGAAAATGGGAAAAACTTCATAAACCAAACTATGGGGTTTGAGTGGGAGATTGACCTCCGATTTGAGAGATTTTTATATGGTTAGACTCGTGAGAGTACGAGGGTTCTGAAAATGTACAATTGATCCGATTCTGAGATGCTGGCTTGAGGGTCGTTTTGGTCATTTTACCTAATTTCACGCCTTAGCTTTGAATTAAATAGTAGAATCAGTTGCTTGAGATGTATTTACAGTATGTAATTGAATTGTATAGATTTGGGCAATTTGGAGTCAGATACTCGTGGCAAACGTGTGGTTCCGAGTTGATTTTGAGCCGGTTCGAGGTAAGTGGCTTGTCTAACCTTGTGTGGGGGACCTTTCCCCTTAGGATGTGATATTTGGTAATTGAATGCCTTGTACGTGAGGTGACGAGCACGTACTTGTGCTAATTGTTGAAAATCCGGTTTTACTTTAAATATTTAGACTGAGTTTCTTTCTTACCTGTTTTATTCTATTTGCAATTATAGTCTATGTTAGCTTAGAAAATCATGCCTAGTTGCCCTAAATTGCCTATTTACTTCAACTGCTTTAATTGTACTACGTGAAGCATGTTAGGCTAGAACTACTTGTTGCCTTTTATTTTTGCACTATATTTCTGAATATCTTCTTGTTGTGGCTGCGTATTTACTTTGGGACTACGGGACGATATCCCGGGAGATCCCCCTGCATATTTACTTTGGGACTACGGGACGGTATTCCAGGAGATCCCCCTACATATTTACATTGGGACTTCGGGTTCGATTCCTGATAGATCCCCTACATATTTACTTTGGGACTACGGGTTTGATTCCCGATAGATCCCCCTGCACATTGATAGCTGGACTACGGGAATGTATCCCGGGAGATCCTTCGGAGATAAATATGATGGACTACGGGACGGTATCCCAGGAGATCCACGGACAGCTGAGAAAAGGACTACAGGACGGTATCCTGGGAGATCCTCATTGTTACTATTGTTATTGAGCTATACATATTCCGTGTTTACTCCGTTCTTTGTGTTTTTTTTATTGCCTTGTTTAACTTGTCTTATTTCACTGTTGTACTCATTATCAGTGCCTGAGTTCATACTCTAAATTCCTATTATATTGATTAACCTCAGTAGGGTCCTGACCTTCATCGTCACTACCCGACCGAGGTTAGCCTTGGCACTTACTAAGTACCGTTGTGGTGTACTCATGCCCCTTCTACGCATGTTTTTCATGTGCAGATCCAGGTACCTCCACCCAGGTGCACTATCCCCGAGGTTGAGAGATATAGCAGAGACTTCGAGGTACATCTGCCGCGTTCGCAGACCAGGAGTCTCTATCTTATTCCAGATTTAGTGGAAAGCTTTTCCTTCCTTACAGTTGTTTAGAAATTCTGGAGTTATAGCCGTGTATTACATTTCTGTTAGCCTGTGTTTCCCGTGAGTTTTCGGGTTTTGGGGTGATATTAAAGACTTTCATATTATTTTTGAGTTGAATATGCCGAGCGGCATTTATATACTGTCTTTCTTTTAGATTGTTCAGTTTTTACTTAATTATTCTGCAAGTTATGTTGTTTTTTTGCATTGTTAGGGACCTAGTTATAGGGACTAGGTGTCATCACGACATGTTCACGGAGGGCGAACTGGGATCGTGACAAGTTAGTATCAGAGCTCTAGGTTCATATGAGTTACAGAACACAGGCCGGTTTATTAGAGTCTCGCTGATCGGTACGGAAACGTCTGTACTTATCTACGAGAGGCTAAGTAACTGTTTAGGAAAAATCTTCACTTCATTGATTTCCTTGTCGTGTAATATTTTTGACATAAAATCTAAACCTTTGTCTTTTATTCTATCACAGATGGTGAGGACACGTGCTACTCGGGACGATCAGGCACTCGTGCCCCGTGCTGCAGTCGTTAGAGGCCGGGGCCGAGGTAGAGGCCGAGGACGCGCGCGTGGTGCAGCGAGAGCACCTGCGCGAGCTACCACCAAGGTACCACTAGCAGATCCAACTGAGGTCCAGTCACCTGACACACCTACTGCCACTACTACTCCAGCCCTTCAGGAGACGTTAGCTCATTTCATGTCTATGTACACCACTCTGGCTCAAGCAGGGTTGCTTCCCCCTTGCTGTAGCCACATCCTAGGCCGGAGGAGGAGTACAGACTCCCGCTGTCCGCACTCCTGAGCAGCGAGTGCATGTGGAGCAGGTCCCAGAGATCATTCATGTGCCGCCTTTAGTGCTAGTTCAGCCCGAGGAAGGGTCAGCTGCTTATGAGGACGAGCAACAGAGACTTGAGAGGTTCAAGAAGTATGATACTCCGGTATTCAGTGGACTAGCATTAGACGATGCCTTGGAATTTCTAGAGGAGTGTCATCGTATTCTTCGCACTATGGGTATAGCCGGATCTAGTGGGGTTTCCTTTACTACCGTCCAGCTTCGCGGAGCCGCTTATGATTGGTGGCGCACATATGAGTTAGACAGTCCAGAAGAGGCTGCTTCATTGACCTGGACTCAGTTCTCAAGTATGTTCCTGAGAGAGTTTGTTCCTCAGAGCCTCAGGGTTCGAGTGGTACTGGATTATCCCGATATGTTTCCATCTGATCTTCCGGGCATGCCGCCCGATAGAGACATTGATTTTGGCATTGATTTGTTGCCGGCACTCAGCCCATTTCCATTCCTACCTACCGTATGGCCCTTCTGAGTTGAAGGAGTTGAAGGATCATTTCCATTCTTAACTGTTTTATTCGACCCAGTGTTTCACCTTGGGGTGCTCCTATCCTGTTTGTGAAGAAAAATGATGGTTCTATGCGCATGTGTATTGATTATCGCCAGTTGAACAGGGTTACAGTGAAGAACCGTTATCCCTTGCCTCGTATTGATGATCTATTTGACCAGCTTCAGGGCACACATGTATTTTCTAAGATTGATTTGCGCTCAAGTTACCATCAGTTGAAGATTCTGGAGCCGGATATCTCGAAGACTTCCTTTAGGACTCGGTATGGCCATTACGAGTTTCTAGTTATGTCATTTGGGCTGACTAATGCCCCAGCAGCATTTATGCATTTGATGCACAGTGTGTTCATGCCATATCTCGCCTCGTTCGTCATTGTTTTCATAGATGATATTCTTGTTTACTCCCGAAATCGGAAAGATCATGAGCAGCACCTGAGGACAGTGCTTCAGACCTTGAGAGAGAAGAAGTTGTATGCAAAGTTCTCAAAGTGTGAGTTTTGGTTGAGTTTTGTGGCATTCTTAGGCCATGTATTATCGAGTGAGGGCATTCGGGTGGATCCGAAGAACGTAGAGGCCGTGTAGAGTTAGCCCAGGCCGTCCTCAATTACAGAGATTCATAGTTTCCTTGGCTTGGCAGGTTACTACCGTCGTTTTGTGGAGGGATTTTCATCGATTGTAGCCCCTATGACTAGGTTGACCCAGAAGGGTGCTCCATTTCAGTGGACAGAGGAGTGTGAGGCGAGCTTTCAGAAGCTCAAGACAGCTTTGACTACAGCCCCAATCTTAATATTGCCTACTGGTTCGGAGTCTTATACAATTTATTATGATGCCTCGTCAGTCGGCCTTGGAGCGGTGTTGATGCAGGGAGGTAGGGTGATTGCCTACGCGTCAAGACAATTGAAGATACATGAGAAGAATTACCCTGTCCATGACCTTGAGTTAGCTTCCATTGTTCATGCCTTGAAGATCTGGCGTCATTATTTGTACGGTGTGCCTTGTGAGATTTATACTGACCACCGGAGTTTGCAGCACATATTCAGGCAGAAGGATATAAATTTGAGCCAGCGTAGATGGTTAGAGCTGCTAAATGACTATGACATCACTATATTATACCACCTGGGGAAGGGCAATATGGTGGCCGACGCCTTGAGTCGCCAGGCGGAGAGTTTGGGGAGTTTGGCACGCCTTCATGCAGCTGAGAGGCCTCTAGCCTTATATGTTCCGTTTGTAGCCAGTCAGTTCGTGATATTGGATCTTTCTGAGCATTGCTGGGTATTAGATTGTGTGGTTGCTCGGTATTCCCTCCATGATCGTATCAAAGAGCGCCAGTACGATGATCCTTACCTTTTAGTTCTCCGGGATATAGTTCTGCGGGGTGATGCCAAAGATGTGACTATAGGAGAGGCTGGGGTGATGAGGATGTAGGGCTGTATCTTTGTGCCCGACGTAGATGGGCTTCGGGAGTTGATTCTTGAGGAGGCCCTTAGTCCGCGGTATTCCATCCATCCGGGTACCACGAAGATGTACCAGGATATGAGACAGCACTATTGGTGGCGAAGAATAAAGAAGGATATTGCAGAGTTTGTAGCTAAGTGTCTCAACTGTCAGCAGGTCAAATGGGAGCATCATAGATCGGAGGGTTACTTCAACAGATTGAGCTTCCAGAGTAGAAGTGGGAGCGAATCACCATGTACTTTGTGGTTGGACTTCCTCGGACTTCGAGGAAGCATGATGCTATTTGGGTGATTGTGGATCGGCTGACCAAATCAGCCCATTTCATTCTGGTACTGACGACTTATTCATCGTAGCGGTTGGCGGATATTTATATCCCGGAGATCGTTCGTCTGCATGGTATTCCTGTTTCTATTATTTCAGACAGAGGTACTCAGTTCACTTCACGGTTCTGGAGAGCCATTCAGCAGGAGTTGGGTACCAGGGTGGAGTTGAGCACAACATTTCACCCCCAAACGGACAGACAATCTGAGCGCACTATTCATATTCTTGAGGATATACTCCATGCGTGTGTGATTGAGTTTGGATGGTCTTGGGATCAGTTCTTGCCATTGGCAGAGTTTGCTTACAACAAAAGTTACCAATCCAGCATTCAGATGGCGCCGTATGAGGTTTTATATGGTAGGAGGTGCAGATCCCCGGTGGGTTGGTTTGAGTCGGGTGAGGCCAGGATATTGGGCACAGAGTTGGTTCAGGATGCATTAGAGAAGGTCAAGGTGTTTCAAGATAGACTCCGTACATCCCTGTCCCGACAGAAGAGTTACGCGGACCGGAAGGTTCTTGATGTTTCATATATGGTCGGAGAGCGGGTCTGCTTAGGGTTTCGCCTATGAAGGGCGTTATGAGATTTGGGAAGAGAGGGAAGTTTAGTCCGACGTTTATTGGCCCTTTTGGGATATTGAGGCGTGTTGGGGAGGTTGCTTATGAGCTTGCCTTACCTCCCAGCTTGGTAGGAGTTCATCTGGTATTTCACGTTTCGATGCTCCGGAGGTATCACGGTGACCCGTCGCACGTGTTGGATTTCAGTTCATTCCAGTTGGACAAGGATCTATACTATGTTGGGGAGCCAATGGCTATATTGGACAGGCGGGTCAGAAAGTTGAGGTCAAAAAACATTGCTTCAGTAAAGGTTCAGTGGCGGGGTCAGACACCGAGGAGGCGACCTGGGAGAGTGAGCAGGAGATGCGCAGCAGTTACCCTCATCTTTTCACTACTTCAGATATATCTTTATGCTCGTTCGAGGATGAACAAATGTTTAAGTGTAGGAGAATGTGATGACCCGGCCATTCGTCTTATTAATTAATGCCCCGATCGCCTTTTAACTGTTTTCCTCAAGTCTATTTCTGCTAAATTGAATTGCCGAGACTTCCGGTTTTGACTTTCGGAGAGCTTTGGGACACTTAGTCCTTAAATGAGAGCTTAAGTGTTGGAAAGTTACCCGTAGTCTGAACCATGTGAAGACAGCCTCGGAATAGAAATCTGATGGTTCCGTTAGCTCCTTAGGTGATTTAGTGGTTGGGAGCGTGTTCGGAATGCATTTTGAAAATTAGTAGCTCATTTAGGCTTGAAATGCCGAAGTTTGAATTTTTGAAGTTCCGGTCCGATAGTGAGATTTTGATCCGAGAGTCGGAATGGAATTCTGGAAGTTGTCGTAGTTCTGTCATGTCATTTGGGATGTGTGTGCAAAGTTTCAGGTCATTTGGACGTGGTTTAGTTAGGTTTTTGATCGAAAGCGTGTTTGGATGAAATTGGAAGTTCTTAGGCTCAAATCCTTGTTTAATTCGAGATTCCAATGTTTTAGGTGGTTTAAGGATTGGTATAAGTTTGAGTAATGTTATGGGATATGTCCGTAGGTTTGGTTGAGGTCCCGGGGGCCTCGGGTGTGTTTCGGATGCTCAACGGGCCATTTCCTCCTATTATTGAACTATTGTTGATGTTTCTGGTGCGCCTCTATCGCGTTCCCGAGCTTCCCTTCGCGATCGTGAAGTCTTAATTGAACACCTAGAACATTTCTTCTTCGCGTTCGCGTTCGCGTCCTCCACCACGCGTTCGCGTAGAGTAATTCTGGAGGAGGACCAGTTTTCCTCATCGCGTTCGCGAACAGTCCCTCCGCGTTCGCGAAGCTTCACCTCTTCCTCCATCATGTTCGCGGCTAAGCCATCGCGTTCGCGTAGCTCTATTTGGCCCTGAGGGCTGAGCCTATTTTATTCATCGCGTTCGCGTTCCCCGCATCGCGTTCGCGTAGCCTTGTCAGCTCAGGCCTTCACGTTCACGTACTGCTCCTCTCAATCACGAAGAGCAATCTTGGAAGCCTCCATTATCTTCTTCGCGAATGCATGACTTCCTCCGTGTTCGCGATCCAGTAAATGCCTGGGCAGTATATACATCCCAAAATCCGAGGGTTAGCCATTTTTACCAAAACAGAAGCTTGGGAGCTCGGATTTGAGAGAGATTTCGAGGGTTTTTTAGAGGCAACGATTGGGTAATGATTATAAAATCCTTTTTGCTTATAACCCGCTAATCTAATCACGAATTCTCCTTCTAATTTCGGATTTTGCATGGAAAATGGGAAAAACTTCATAAACCAAACTATGGGGTTTGAGTAGGTGATTGACCTCGGATTTGAGAGATTTTTATATGGTTAGACTCGTGAGAGTACGAGGGTTCTGAAAATGTAAAATTTATCCGATTCCGAGATACTGGCCTGAGGGGCGTTTTGGTCATTTTACCTAATTTCGCGCCTTAGCTTTGAATTAAATAGTAGAATCAGTTGCTTGAGATATTATTTACGATATGTAATTGAATTGTATAGATTTGGGCCATTTGGAGTCGGATACTCGTGGCAAACGTGTGGTTTCGAGTTGATTTTGAGTCGGTTCGAAGTAAGTGGCTTGTCTAACCTTGTGTGGGGGACCTTTCCCCTTAGGATATGATATTTGGTAATTGAATGCCTTGTACGTGAGGTGACGAGAACGTACTTGTTCTAATTGTTAAAAATCCGGTTTTACTTTAAATATTTAGACTGAGTTTCTTTCTTACCTGTTTTATTCTATATGCAATTATAGTCTATGTTAGCTTAAAAAATCATGCCTAGTTTCCTTAAATTGCCTATTTGATTAAACTGCTTTAATTTTACTACATGAAGCATGTTAGGCTAGAACTACTTGTTGTCTTTTATTTTTGCACTATATTTCTGAATATCTTCTTGTTATGGATGCGTATTTACTTTGGGACTACGCGACGGTATCCCGGGAGACCCCCCTGCATATTTACTTTGGGACTACGGGATGGTATCCCGGGAGATCCCCCTGCATATTTACTTTGGGACTACGGGACGGTATCCCGGGAGATCCCCCTTCATATTTACTTCGGGACTCCGGGTTCGATTCCCGATAGATACCCCTACACATTGATAGCTGGACTACGGGACAGTATCTCGGGAGATCCTTCGGAGATACATATGATGGACTACGGGACGGTATCCCGGGAGATCCACTGGACAGTTGAGAAAAGGACTACAGGACGGTATCCTGGGAGATCCTCATTGTTACTATTGTTATTGAGTTGTACATATTCCGTGTTTACTCTGTTCTTTGTGTTTTTGTTATTTCCTTGTTTAACTTGTCTTATTTCACTGTTGTACTCATTATCACTGTCTGTGTTCATACTGTAAATTCCTATTATATTGATTAACCTCAGTAGGGCCCTGACCTTCCTCGTCACTACCTGACCGATGTTAGGCTTGGCAACTTACTGAGTACCGCTGTGGTGTACTCATGCCCCTTCTGCGCATGTTTTTCATGTGCAGATCCAGGTACCTCCACCCAGGCGCACTATCCTCGAGGTTGAGAGATCTATTAGAGACTTCGAGGTATATCTGCCGCGTCCACAGACCAGGAGTCTCGATCTTATTCAAACTTTAGTGGAAAGCTTTTCCTTCCTTATAGTTGTTTAGACATTCTGGAGTTAGAGCCGTGTATTACATTTCTGTTAGCCTGTATTTCCCGTGAGTTTCCGGGTTTTGGGGTGATATTCGAGCGGCATTTATATACTTCCTTTCGTTTAGATTGTTCATTTTTTACTTAATTATTTTGCAAGTTATATTGTTTTTCTGCATTGTTAGGCTTAACTAGTTGTAGGGACTAGGTGCCATCACGACATGTTCACGGAGGGCGAACTGGGGTCGTGACAACAAGTCTGTAGCTGATGAGACTACTAGTCGAGAACCACAAAATAGCAAGGCTCAGGGAGAGTCTCATAATGAGATTTCATCTCAAACTTTACATACCCCTCCCTCTCCAGAGGAGCTTCGAGGGCAGCTCCAGTGCCTGCCCCTATACATCCAGCTCCTCATCCAGATGCACTAGGTTAGGAGATAAGAGATGTTATTCAGCTATTGACTCGATTAGTAGCCGCACAGGCTCGGCGTCAGGAGGTCGGTATTGGTCATGCAGATAGGTCCATCAGTGCGAGGGTTCGTGAATTCATTACTTTAGACTCTCCCTTGTTCACTAGAGCATATCCAAAAGAAGACCCTCAGGTATTTGCCGATAGGATGAAGAGGACCTTGAGGGTAATGAAGGCCACTATGACTAAGTCAGTTGAACTAGATTCCTATAGACTTCAAGATTTGCAGTTAATATGTAAAATTCTTGGGAATTGTCCATACGTGAGGATGCCCCTCCAACCATATGGCAAGAGTTTATAGAGGCTTTTCTTCATCATTATTTGCCACCAGATCTTAGACGGGCCAGAGTTGATAGGTTTTTGACCCTTCGGAAGGATAATATGAGTGTTTGGTAGTACAACCTTTAGTTTGACTCGTTGGCTAGGTATGCTCCCACTATTGTATGTAAGATGGAGGATCGGGGTCACCAGTTCGTGATGGGGTTGGAGCCACACCTACTTAATGGTTGTATGTCAGTCTCACATCAGTCAGGCATGTATATTTCTCATACTCAGGCATACGCTCAGGGTGTAGAGGAGCGTAAGCAGAAGAAGAAGGATGATTGTGAGCATGATAGGGGCCAAAGTAAAAGAGAAAGATCTTCGGGTCCTTCTGGTGAATTTCGAGGTGGACAGAGACAACAATACCCGAGGTATCTATCCCAGCCATCGACTAGCGCACCCCCTAAGTTTGTAGGTAGGAGATTTGATCATTTCATATATTCAGCACCTAGTCAGAATTCCAAGGCCTCAAATTCTCAATATAGGGGTGAGCCAAGTCAGATGAGGCCTCCCATTCCACGATATTGTTAGTGTGGTAAACAGTGTGCAGAGTAGTTCCCTATGGGGTTGGTGTTTGTTATACTTGTGGTTGTCCAGGCCATGTTATGAGGGATTATCCGACGAGAGGTGATGCAAGCATAGTTCATCCAGTGGGGTCTGTAGCTAGTTCATCATCATCAGTACGTCCCCTGGGCAAGGTTCACAAGCACCAATTGGTCGTGTAGAGGCAGAGGTGGAGCATTTAGCTCGAATGGTACTCGGAACCGCATGCATTATCAAGACGACGGGATTAGGAGTCATCACCTGATTTTGTTACATGTATATTATTAGTCTCCTCTTATGATGTATTACGGGCTTGTGTGAAGGGTAGGTGGGATGATCTTATGCCTCTTATTGAGTTCGCGTGTAATACTAGCTATCATACCAGTATTCAAATGTCTCCATATGAAGCTCATTACGGATGAAAGTGTAGGTCTCCTATAGGATGGTTCGATGTTGGGAAAACTATGTTAGTAGGACCAAAGTTGGTACAATAGGCAATCGAGAAGATTAATCTTATACAGGAAAGGCTATAAGGGGCTCAAAGCTGTCAGAAGTCTTATGCAGATAATCGATGATGATACTTGGAGTTTCAGATTAATAATTGGGTATTCCTAAAGGTATCACCTATGAAAGACGTTATTAGGTTTGGTAAGAAAGGAAATCTTAGCCCTTGGTACATTCGACCATACAAGATCACACGCAAGGTAGGCCAGGTGGCATATGAGTTAGACTTGCCTTCTTACATGGAGTCTGTACATCTATTTTTCCATGTGTCTATGCTCCATAAATGTATTGGAGATCCTTCTAGAGTCATGTCATTTGATGATGATCAGGTCACAGAGCATCTATTATATGAAGAAACTCCCACTGCTATACTAGATATACAGGTTCGAAGATTGAGGACTAAAGACGTAGCTTCGGTGAAAGTACTTTGGAGAAACAATAATGTGGAAGAAGTGACTTGGGAAGCCGAAGAAGACATGAAGTCAAGGTATCCTCACTTATTTCCTCTTCCAGAAGGATTCGACTGAGACATCACAGCCGTAAGGTACGAGTATGGATTTCTGTGTTAGTTATTGTCATTGGTCGTGTGAGGCTATTGTCGCTATTTATGATTGTGGAAATATCTGGCACTAAATTATTGTGTTTTCTATAGGAAGGGTTGGTATTAGTACTATTACAAAGGCGACTCTGCCAAAATTTATATAGTTTCCGGGGAGGTAAACATTCGCGGATGAATGTTTCTAGGGGAAAGGATGTTACATTTCGAGTTTTTGTACGTTAAAGTTTCGTCATAAGTTAATCGATATAGACTCGGGAATGAGATTATTTTTGAGGTTATAAGTACTATGATATTTATAACAAGTGATAAGTAAAGCCGTGAAGATCAGAGGGTAAACAAGAGGAAGAAAATGAGTTTCGTCGAAGTTTGACATTTTGAGGTAAAATATGGTCCAAGCTATAATACCCTGTATTTATGGACTAGTGCCATACAAGGTACTACATGACAATGATAGTAAGGTATATAAAGTGTTTTAAAAGTGATTAGTATTTTAGGTAATTTAAGATAATTCTTAATTATGTGAGTAATTGCTTAATTAATAGTTAGTGGGAGATTAACAAGTTAACAATCAATTGGAAAATTTGGTGGATAAGTTTGCTAACGTTGCAGCAAAGGGTATGTAGCCATGACTATTGATTCGTTAAGACTAGGTGACACATTTAAGGGATAATTGGGCAAAACTAAGCCACAAAAGTGGGGCCCACAACCTATAACTTTAAGATTCCTTCTTATCTTATTAAAGTGTGATGCTAAGATTTGCTAAGTAATGGATCTTCTTCAGAAAATTCATATGAGATTATGTAATAGCAGCGTGAGATGCAATTCTAAGAGAACACGGTACAATCTTTCTCAAGAATATCATACAAATTTTTTCCTACTTAAATCTTGCCGTCACATGTTTTGTCGCGATTGTCGTGTGTAAGAGGGATTGTCAAGAGAATAGGCTCAGATATGTTAAGGCTATCCCTTCTGTCCTTTTCACATGATTCATACGATACAAACGATATGAGAAAACACAAAACTTTTATAAATACCTCTATTCATAGAAGCACTAGGGGTGCCTATGTTCAAGATTCCCCATCTATCTTATTATTACATTTTCTGTTCATGGGTCTCCGAAAAATATGTAGTTGATAAATTTTATCCGAAGGCATATTCATCTTATGACATTTCAAGAAATCTTATTAACGTACTTCTTATGCATTTCATTCATTTATACATGTACATTGACCCATGACCAGATGGCGCTATATACGCGTATATTATATGTATATGGGATATGGGAAAAGGTTACGGCATTATATATGCACCACCACCTGATCAGTTGGTATACGTTGATGATTTCGCCCACAGAGGCCGAGATGATATGATGGGATTCCCTCAGAAGCTTGATGATGCTATGTACACCTATACATATGCATGATACAACATTTATACGCATATGCATGACATTATAAATATTTCAGGATTCACAAAGTTATTTAGACTTACAAGTGGAATTCTTTACTCCATGTTTTCTTTTATGTCTTTTATGTACTGATTTTCATACCTTACATACTCAGTACATTATTTGTATTGACACCTCTATTTCCCGGGACCTGCGTTTCATGCTGATAGGTGCAGGTAGAAAAGCTGATGGTCCCTCATCTTAGGATCCTTCATCAGCGAGAATTGGTGTGCTTCATTTGATCCGAAGCTGCTTTAAGTTTTGGTTCAATGTGTTTGTATACATATATGGGTGTGACGGGGTCCAGTCCCGTCCTTCATATAGTTTACACTCTATTAGAGGTCTGTAGACAATTATGTATCGTCGTATAGTATGTGGCATTGCCGGCTTCCAGTCATGGATATACAGTTGTCTATAGTAGCCTTGACGGCTCGCACTACCGTATTTCTCATGTATATGTATATATGTCTTTTGGACTTGTTTTCCTCATGTATATTGTTCACGTAATTCAGGAGTTTATTGACATATGTTATTCATGACCTATCCAAAATTCATGTTTATATCTTAGATGCATTCTTAGGGGTGTTTGATAGGTAGGACTCGGGAACTCATCATAGCCCATCGGTTTGGTTTGTGACACTTTCACGAATATTTTCTCAATATCATACATGTTATTGAGCTGCACAAGTTCTGAAAAGTGACTATCTTTTGACTTAATAACCTCATCACTACTTCTTTGAGGTTAGTCAAGATACTTACTGAGTACATGAGGTTGGTTGTACTCATACTGCACTTCTACACCTTGCGTGCAAATTCTTGGAGCTAAGCTGTTACGGATGACTGAGGCAGGAATTGAAGTTGTAGTTGACGTCACGCCCCAAAACTGAATAGGTGTGCCTGCACCCCGTGCCATACTCATCCCGAGTGTACCACTCTGTAACTGTGAACTCTGGAGGGGTAACCCTCAACTTAGGCCGATGAGTTCATATTCTGAATTATCAGAAAATAACGTCTCTCTCATATGAGGGGTAAACATACCCAAAAGTTGATATATATAATTATGCAGGCCGAAAAAGCCTCCGTGAACATCTAGTACTATACAAAATATACAGGACTCGTCTACAAGCCTCTAGAGATAACTGAATTGTACCATGGTCGGGATAAGGCCTCGACCTACCCATCAAATCTGTATATATAAAAATTGACTCCAAGGTCTAGACCTTGTAACTCTGAGGAGTTTACCAACCAAACTGATGTTTGACTCTGTCTATTGGGAGGGTTTGTCCATCTATTAATGAGGACATGCAGTCAAGAAATGCAGCATCCCCGGCAAAATGGACGTCGGTACGAAATAATATACCGAGTATGTAAGGCAACAGAATAACGAAAAGCTGAAACTGAACTAATAAAATAATAACTGAAAATAACAGGGAGTCAAAGATAATCTAAAGATATGCTTACCTAATGATATTGACTCAACTCTCTCAATATAGTAAGTAAAATAGTTGTCCGGCCTTATAAGGCACGGTATGTGTAACTGCTCTGCCATAGTAGGCTCGCTCATAGGCGCTTGGCCATACTAGGCTCTGTATCTCGGCCATTCTGGGCTCGCTCATAGGCACTCTGCCACAGTAGGCTCGGTACATAACTCACCATCTGAGCAAAGGTTTCACAATAAGGGACTGACCACCGATTATAGCTCGATGGTGGTAAAAATATTGTAATACTGTATATATATATATACTCTCTTGAATGGAAGAAGACAATACTCAATTGAATATATATATATATATATATATATATATATATATATATATATATATATATATATATATATATATATANATGAACTTCTCTTTATGTCTCCTTATCAAACACATGTAGTTACTGGATCATGCCAAAATGAAAGAAAGGTTTAGCCTTAACATACCTTATCACAATATTACCAATCACCGCCTCTTCACACCTTAATCTACAATAACAATAATAATACTACTGTTAAGTTACGAAAGGTACAACTATCCCACAGTGAACGACACACTTATTTTGTATTAAAACAGGACACATCTCCCCTATGATCCTTACTTCCTCCAAATTCAAGATAACACCAACAACATAAGAACACAACAACAACAACATATATATATATATATATATATATATATATATATATACATACATTATTTTCCAGCCTTACATACACCATATAATACTACAAAACAGCCCAACACATCCCATTCTCTTCATACATAAAACGACCACCATAGTAGTGTCAAACGACCCGAAAACGTTACGATGAATGACCAGCCCACCACCCATTAATTTTGTGGTTTTTCTCCACATCCTTCCTCCTCCAATACTCCACAAAATAGTAGTAAAACCTGCAGCCGAACAGCAACACAAGATAGTCTACAAAATAGTTCGCTACAAGTGAATAACTCGAACTCACGGCTTCCAATCACCGTCCCTTGGGTTCTTACAAGTATAGAACGATTTACCATGATTTTACAGCATAAAAAATTGATGAAAGAGAGAAGTAAACTTACCTTATTTGCTGAATAACTCAGCTTCTATCTTGGTTCTTCAAACTCTAGGTTTTTACCTCCAATTAAAACTTTAAAGGAAGAGAAAATCAATTAGGGTTTGTGGGAAATTTTTTGGGAGGATTTACAGGGGATCACTCTGGTTTTAATGGTTTGAATTGAAATTCCGGTTGTCTCGCTAGGATAGAACTTCTCTGATACCAAGTTAATATGATTAGTTACTTTATATACTTCCAAAGATGACCTCATTTCTGACCTTACATCGATCGACTTATGACGTACTCGTACGTACATAAACATGGGGTGTGACAATTGTCCCCCATCATCGAGCTACCATTTGTTTATGGTAGAAAATCATCTCATCTCTGTTTATGTAACCTTAAAACATATGTTGCATTTATTTCTTTTACCTGCTTTGTAAGTCCAAATCATAAAGGCTCAAGACTTGTACTACCTGTCCTTGGGGTAGTGTATTGAATTCTGTTACAGTTTTATTAATTTATTGATGGTTTCTCATTGTAGTAGTAATTTATAATTTTTGGCTTCTCTAGTGGGTTGGGCTAGGTTCTATCACAGCTTGGTGGGGTTTTGAATCGTGACATCTATAGCGGAGGATTGTTGCACATACCTACTATCTATCTATTTAATCCATGATACTAAAGGCTCAAAGATAATGCATGAGAAGAGAAGTGAAACCAGCTCCACCTATCAATATTTCGATGTCATGACCCCAAATCCTAACCGGCCGTGATGGCGCCTATCGTGGAACTAGGTTAGCCGACTACCGAGTGCTCACTATTTCTTTTGAAAATCCCATTTAAGTTCAAGCAATACATAACAATATATAGAAAGTTTACTTAACATAACAGGCAAGTTTTATATATACAGTACTGTCATCCCCCAAAACCCAGAGCCAACATGTCATGAGCATCTAGTGAAATAAGCCAAAGTAAAGTATTATGATAAAAAACTCCGAATCAAAGCTAAATACAATAGTAAGGGAAAGCAGAGATGCTGCGAACGCTGAACAGCTACCTCTATATCCCCACGATCCGGCTCCGCTGCGATATATATATATATATATATATATATATATATATATACTAATGCTCGATCTCTGCTCCTGAATCAGCACACAGAGGTGCAGCGAGTAATGTGAGTACGCCAACTAAGTAGTAATGGAAATAAATCAAGTCTAAGTAGCAACGAATCACATAAAAATCAATGTCATCAAGTCACAATATACACAACCTTACTTTCCAATAGTATACATAGATATAAGAAATCATCATGCCTTAGAAATCAACTTCATAAAAGTCCTTAAAACCATGCACATTTTTAACAACTTTAAAACAAAGATTTGGTATGCAAATGAATGTAGTAAAATCATAAGTAGCCCCTCGGGAAAAAACATGTTTCATAATCAGCCCCACGGGTATGCCTCACAATCCCTCAGCACCTCACAATCACTGAGCACCTCATAGCCACTCATGCCTCCCAATCACTCAATCACTCGCACTCGGTGCGCTCAGTGGGGGTGTGTACAGACTCCGGAGGGGCTCCTTCATCCCAAGCACTAATATCACTCAGTACCTCACCATCACTCTTGGCCCTCGACCACACTCGGTGGAACCACTCGAAAAGCCCCTCGGGCGAAGTAATAGAACGGGGTACTCGACCCGAAAACATCATTTTAATGCTCATGTAGTGTAAATCAGGCTGAGTTTCAAATAAAACCGTATGCACAATGATGCTGAGTAAAACCATCAACAGGTACTGAGGAAAACAGCAGTAAAACACCCTCAGAGGGTCTAAACAGATCGGCACGAGGCTCCAAACATGGCTTACATCCCAAATATTTCACAAATCTTTAGAACATAATTTATCACAAGTTTTGAGTAAATATGCAACTCATTAGTTGCCGTGGAGAGGACCTAGTCCAATCCAAAAATCAGTACGCGCCACATACTCGTCATCCGACATGTGCGCCATTCAAAAATCAGTAGGAAATATGTTGTCCGAGGTTCCATACCCTCAGGAGAAGATTTATAACCATTACTTACCTCGACCGGGCCACGACACTAGTCCGATGTGCTCTTGCCCCTCAAATTGGCTCCCGATTGCTCCGAATCTAGCCGAAACCAGTTTAACATCATCAATATATACTCATGGAACACAACCCAATCGAAAATCATCAAATTAAAAAAAAATGTCGAAATTCGGCCAAACCCGAGCCCCGGGCCCACGTCTCAGAATTCAATAATATTTACATCATTAGAACCCTCGTCCTCCCACGATTCAATGCCTACCAAGAACACTAAAATCAGAACACAATTGCCCACTCAAATCCTCAAAAGAAAATAAAGTTTCCATGCACCCTTCTTCCCGAACTTTGGCTAAATTTCCAGAATTTTGTGGTTTAATCACTCAAGAATTGACATAGAAACGTGTAAAGAAGTTTAAATTCTTACTCCAGATAATTTCCCTTGATTCCCCTTCAATTCTCTTTCAAAAGCTCTCAAGTCCGCATGCAACAATGGAGAAAATAACAACCAAATTCGCACTTCCGGCCTTTTAAACATTCTACCCAGCTAAAATAACTCCTTCATTTCGATCGCAAACTTTGGCACGCGATCGCGAAGAACAAACTTCCCCATCAATTTACCTTATGTGATCGCAGACAACCTCACGCGATCGCGATTCATCAAGACTTAAACTCACACAATCGCAAACCATTCCACGCAATCGCAAAGAACAAAGCTCAACTCACCCATGCGCCCCTTTAACTCCACGCGATCGCATACAAGACCACGCGATCGCACTGACCAAACACTCATACTCATGCAATCGCAAACCATTACACACGATCGCGGTTAACAAAAATCCTTCCTCACCAATTAACCCAACGCGATCGCAAACATCCTCACGCGATCGCATAAGAGGAAACCAGAACCTTACACCAGCAGCAATCTGCCCAGAATTCAAGCCAAAAATTGGTCTGTTAACCATCCGAAACACACCCGAGGCCCTCGGGGCCTCAACCAAACATACCAAAATATCTCATAACATCATTCAAACTTAGTCGAGCCTTCGAAACACCAAAAACAACACGTGAACACAAAATTTACATCAAATTCCAGCATAAGAACTTTGAAAGTTCCAAATTTCGCCAACTACGTCGAAACAAACCAAAGAACCTATGATTAACCTGATATTTTGCAGACACATCCAAAATGACAGTACGAACCTGTTCCAACTTTCGGAATTCCATTCCGACCACGATAGCCTATTTTCCACTGCCGACCAGAAATCACCAAAAACTAACTTTCGCCAATTCAAGCCTAATTCTACACCGGACATCACAAAAATATTCTGAACACACTCCTAAGTCCCAAATCACCTAACGAAGCTATTCGAGCCATAAAATCTGCATTCCGAAGTCGTTTATAGTAAGTCAACTCTCTGTTGACTTTGTCAACTATTAGGCTACCTTGGGAGGCTAATTGCCTCAATGCTCACCATGACCACTCTAAACCTGAACCAACCGACCTGACACACATAAATGAAGCTGAACCACATAAAATGAAGTAGAAACGGGGGAAACGGGGCTAAACTCTCGAAACGACCGGCCGGGTCGTTACATCTTCCCCCACTTAAACATACGTTCATCCTCGAACGTGCCAAGAGTTGTTCTCCAACACTATCAAACTGTTACACATCTTACCATGCACATACTCATATAGGTCCAATAGCACAATACCGCTGAAATTTCGAAATCCAAACCCTGGCCCATAGCCTTAGAACCAAATTCCCACTTCTGAAATGATATATAAGATCAAAATTTCCATAATTATAAACTGAACAAGCCTGAACATGCTGAATCAACGACATATACGTACCCCATATGAAATCACATAATACACCGCGTGACTCAAACACTCATAGCAATAACTCTTTAACCACAATAACTGCTCAGAACAACCCAATACCGGTACACCACCTCATATCAAGAAATGCCTCGCTTTAACACTTCCATACACTGCCGATGATGAAAGAAGCACGTAGAACTAACAACCATTCATCTGATCATCCAGACATGAAACTCCCCCTTCCCAACAGGAATTATAGCGGATTTCTAAGCTGACTCCCGGTATATGTCCTTCCAACTATGCTGTAGAAAATTCCGAAAATATTCATTATAGGTCCAATGAACTCCTCCCATCCATCACAACCACCCTGATAACATGACACTAACCATTCGACACATTGATAAAATTCGAAGCCAAAACCTATGCAACTTCGGCACTTAACAGCAACTTCCCAATGTAATCAAATTATATAAAAGATCCACACGAGAGGACTACCCTTCCATTAACAATTACCATCACCATATCATACTAACAGCCTGGCACACACCGTAAAATTCAGAAACACATGAATCCAATAACAAAGGTCATACCTTACATAACTCTGCTACCTGTGCGATCTCATCCAACCGCTGGTCCACTTGGAATATTTCAAGACACCTTGCCCAAAAATCAATAACCATTCGAAATTCGACATCAAGTACTCAAAGTGCATTGCCATAACCATGGGGAAACCCAGACGATACCATGCCACCTGAAACAGAAGGTATATAACCAACGCCTCAATCCCGCAATACCCAATTACTCACCTTACTCAAATCTAGTTATAAAGCCCAATTTGAACCGCATCATATGTGCATATAACCAATAATCACCACTCCTCGCAACACTGAAGGGTAACTCATAGATCACTCTTGAACATGAACAAACTCAATCACAATCGAATGGTGCATTTCTCAATTATAGAAACTCAAAGCCAACAATTCCAACCCGGTGCAGAACACGCACCCATATTAGCCTACCAATGACCCTAAATTAACTTTGATCACCCACAACAGATAGACAACTTACCGAAAATTTCATAATGACAGAATCATGGTACATACTAACATCCGACTAGCTCAGCTCGCATCTCCATAGTCCATCACTACACAATATGATGTTTATGACAACTCTCAGTCTAGAAGTCCATGAAACGTACGGATTGCCATATCTGATCACAACTCCACCGCTCGAATACATAACACATCCCAAATACTCACACATCCCACGAGGGATACTCCTATCATCCTTCTGTTTACCAGGCAACCTTGAATATCAACAGTCGATCCAACAATAGGGCACCGCGATACCAATGAAGTACCCTTGACTCAAACACATTGCTCTTTCTGAAATAAATACCCTCATCAAGTCGCACCAATTGGTGATAACATCTACCTAGTCATCTGAAACTGCCCATGTTGCTTAAGAGTTCATGACCTTCCTTCCAGAACCGAATTGTGACCTCACAAATGCAAATCTCAACTCCACCCAACATAGCGCACACGCCATGCCAACCTAGGAAAAATACGGGGACTCCATGGTCCCTTCTGAGCTACAAGAAACTACGCACCCAACTAGAAAAGAATTTCCATTTGATCCCATTTAGAAACAACTCACTACACACCACAAGAAAATATGCACCCTTAACCGCGCTAGAAACCATCAGGAACTATCCGAAGTCCCATTTTCACAACACCAAACCATCAGGACTGAACTCTTCTAACTCAACCAAACTACGCAGACCACCAAAAATCCAAGAGCATTGCTAGGAAACATCCGAAAAACCCGTCACTACGAACACCCAAAGAACTAGTCATATCCCTTACCATACTGATCCGACCTACCACCAGGTCGCCCATTTACCCAAGTTTCTTCTGACTTACCTTCAAATTGATACTTCTTCCTACCGTGATATCACAAATTTGCAACCCAGACTCGCCACACGCGACCCAAGCATATAACCATACCGTAAGGCTCATAAGCCGCTGAATACTCTCTCCCAATTATCCCCCAAAGTACCACATTGAAATTACTTACCCTGAAGGGACTTCCTGCGAATATAAAGTCATTACCTTCACCTTCCTGATACCAATATGTAGAATCCGTGATGATGTATAATACCACAAGTTTTGACATCCTCCAACTTAAATCTCAATCACGCTGACCAATTAGACAGAACTGACTGACCCGTTTGCACACTAACATACTAGGAAAGTAATCCACTCACTTGAAACTACATGCAAATTCATACGCTACGCACACTACACCTTTTACAGTTTCCACTAAATCATTCAATGGAACCCAAATACCCAACAGAGTACATTACAACCTATATCGAAGAAATCTCCATTACTCGTGACATTCCCAGATCCCATACCTGCAAGTCATGACTGATTTACTAATATACCTCGAACTGAAACCAATACCACACATAATCATGTAATAAACTTATCAATAACGAACTCCCCCACTTGGCTCAAAGCCAAGGATCAAGACAACAAGACTATGCCCACACATTATCACTGCCACCATGCTGTGGTGGGATTCAACTAAATTCTTGATCAGCTTATATGACCCAAACCATCTAACACTCAAATCAATTGCCAATCTCGCATCCACCATCGCAATAGCCACGCTAACTTCCACAAGCGATATGAACTTCAATTACAACATATATCTTTTACTGGTAGAAGAGAACTCATTACAGAACTACATAGGGACCACACACCCTAGGACAACTTGCAGGAGATACCCCTGCCCTCTTAGCCTCTACTGCTATCTCTCCATACACTTATGAAGACCAAAACTATCACGCAATCACTACACCTTCCTGCATCTGAACACAACCAATGCCTACCCTCGAGGCATCACAATACGCGGTAAAAACCTGAAGCCAATGGAAGAACTAACACTGGAACGGCGGTCACAGAAATCTCGATCTTCTGGAAGCTCTACCCACATATGACTGACCACATGGATACCCTCACTGGACACCACGTGTCCCAAAAATTCTACTGAACTGGGCCAAAATTCACTCTCGAAGAATTGGCATAGAGCCATTTCTCCCTAAATCCTTATAATTCCATCCTCATATACTGAGTATGCTACTCACGGCTACGCTAATATGCTAGGACGCCATCAATGAATACAATAACAAGGAGTGATAATACAGCTGGAATACACCGTCAATCAAATACATGAACGTTACTGGGGCAAACGATCAACTTAGAAGACATTGCCAGGAACTCATAACCCAACAGAAAAATTCGCTTCACTCCACAGCTACATCACATGAGAATTCTTCCAACATACGCACAACTCAGGCCATATACCAAATCGAGACAAAAATCAAACACTCAATAAACCTTACCACATTTCAAGCCAACCCTTTCGACACATTTCACAGTTTGAACACATCTAACCATCATTTCACACCCACCACATAGACATATAGTCACCAATTCTCATCAGTAAGAACACGAACGGGAATACAAGTCCCCAACTACATGTTCCCACACAACGAAAATCTCAGCAAGCAAGCCACATAATGAATCCTGCCTCAAGTCCTCCAGACTGGCCATTACCAACATGCCAAAATCACATCTCATCCATGGAAGCCACAAGTCGTCGATGCACAACTGATACCAAGCGCCCTCGTGCGCGTTCGAATACATGGAAGGAATTCAAGACTTACGCTATTGGCTGAATACAATGGATTCGCACGACAAGAATTTTAAAACAAAATTTAAGATTTTCCTAAGGGTTCCGCAGCCTCTCGAAGATAAGTACATACGTCTCCGTACCGATCCGCAAGACTCTACAAAACCTGCTCAAGACCGGTGAGTCCTATGTAACATAGCGCTCTGATACCAAACTGTCACGACCCCAAATCCTAACCGGATGTGATAGCACCTATCGTGGAACTAGGCTAGCCAACTACCGCGTGTTCACTATTTCTTTTGAAAACCCCATTTAAGTTCAAGCAATTCATAACAAAATACAGAAAGTTTACTTAACATAACAGGCAAGTTTTATACATACAGTATTGTCATCCCCCAAAACCCGGAGCCAACATGTCATGAGCATCTAGTGAAATAAGCCAAAGTAAAGTATTATGATACAAAACGCCGAATCAAAGCTAAATACAACAGGAAGGGAAAGCATAGATGCTGCGAACGCTGAACAGCTACCTCTATATCCTCACGATCTGGCTCAGCTGCGATATATATATATAAGCTAATGCTCGATCTCTGCTCCTGAATCTGCACACAGAGGTGCAGGGAGTAATGTGAGTACGCCAACTCGGTAGTAATGGAAATAAATCAAGTCTAAGTAGCAAGGAATCACATAAAAATCAATGTCATCAAGTAACAATATACACAGCCTTACTTTCCAATAGTATGCATAGATATACGAAATCATCATGCCTTAGAAATCAAATTCATAAAAGTCATTAAAACCATGCACATTTTTAACAACTTTAAAACAAAGATTTGGTATGCAAATGAATGTAGTAAAATCATAAGTAGCCCCTCGGGTAAAAACATGTTTCATAATCAGCCCCTCGGGCATGCCTCACAATCCCTCAGCACCTCACAATCACTTAGTACCTCACAGCCACTCATGCCTCCCAATCACTCAATCACTCGCATTCGGTGCGCTCACTGGGGGTGTGTACAGACTCCGAAGGGGTTCCTTAAGCCCAAGCGCTAATATCACTCAGCACCTCACCATCACTCTTGGCCCTCGGCCACACTCGGTGGAACCACTCGAAAAGCCCCTCGGGAAAAGTAATAAAATGGGGTACTCGACCCGAAAACATCAGTTTAATAATCATGTAGTGTAAATCAGGCTGAGTTTCAAATAAAACCGTATGCACAATGATGCTGAGTAAGAACATCAATAGGTAGTGAGGAAAACAGTAGTAAAACACCCTCAGGGGGTCTAAACAGATCGGCATGAGGCCCCAAACACGAATTACAGCCCAAATATTTCACAAATCTTTATAACATAATTTATCACAAGTTTTGAGTAAATATGCAACTCATTAGTTGCCGCGGAGAGGACCTAGTCCAATTCAAAAATCAGTACGCGCCACATACTCGTCATGCGACATGTGCGCCATTCAAAAATTAATAGAAAATATGTAGTCCAGGGTTCCATACCCTCAAGACTAGATTTATAACCATTGCTTACCTCTACCAGGCGACAACACTAGTCTGTTGTGCTCTTGCCCCTAAAATTGGCTCCCGATTGCTCGAATCTAACCAAAACCAGTTTAACATCATCAATATATACTCATGGAACACAACCCAATCGAAAATCATCAAATTAAACAAAATCTCGAAATTCGACCAAACCCGAGCCCCCGGCCCACATCTCAGAATTCAATAATTTTTGCATCATTAGAACCCTCGTCCTCCCAGAATTCTATGCATACCAAGAACACTGAAATCGGACCATAATTGCCCACACAAATCCTAAAAAGAAAATAAATTTTCCATGCATCCTTCTTCCTAACTTTGGCTAAATTTCTAGAATTTTGTGGTTTAATCACTCAAAAGTTGACATAGAAACGTGTTAAGAAGTTGAAATTCTTACCTCCAGATGATTTCCATTGAATTCTATTTCAAAAGGTCTCAAGTCCGCATGCAACAATGGAGAAAATAACAACAATATTCGCACTTCCGGCCTTTTAAACATTCTGCCCAGCTAAAATAATTCCTTCACTGCGATCGCAAACTTTGGCACGCGATCACGAAGAACAAACTTGCTTCCCCATCAATATACCTTACGTGATCGCAGACAACCTCACGTGATCGCGATTCATCAAGAATTAAACCCACGCGATCGCAAACTATTCTACGTGATCGCGAAGAACAAAGCTCAACTCACCCAGCGCCCTTTTAACTCCACGCGATCTCAAACAAGACCACGCGATCGCACTGAACAAACACTCATACTCACGCGATCTCAAACCATTCCACGCGATCGAAATTTACAAAAATCTCCCTCACCTATTAACCCTACGCTATCACAAATATCCTCACGCAACCGCGTAGGAGGAAACCAGAACCTTACACCAGCAGCAATCTGCCCAGAATTCAAGCCAAAAGTTGGTCCGTTAACCATCCGAAACACACCCGAGTCCCTCGGGGCCTAAACAAAACATACCAACATATCTCATAATATTATTAAAACTTAGTCGAGCCTTCAAAACACCAAAACCAACACGAGGAGACCAAATTTACATCAAATTCTAGCCTAAGAACTTTGAAACTTCCAAATTTCGCCAACTACGTCGAAACCAACCAAAACACCTCTGATTAACCTGAAATTTTGAAGACACATCCAAAATGACATTGAAAACCTGTACCAACTTTTGGAATTCCATTCCAACCTCGATAGCCTATTTTCCACTGCCAACCGGAAATTGCCAAAACTAACTTTCGCCAATTCAAGCCTAATTCTACACCGGACATCACAAAAATATTCTGAACACACTCCTAAGTCTCAAATCACCTAACGAAGCTATCCGAGCCATAAAATCTGCATTTCGAGATTGTTTACGAATAAGTCAACTCTCAGTTGACTTTCTCAACTATTAGGCTACCTTGAGAGACTAATTGCCTCAATGCTCACCATGACCACTCTGAACCTGAACCAACCGACCCGACACACATAAATGAAGTTGAACCACATAAAATAAAGCAAAAACGGTAGAAATGGGGCTAAATTGTCGGAACGACCATCCAGGTCGTTACATTCGATCGATGAAATATTTTTTGACGAATTGCGCGGGATAATCGTACCATCGATTGAAAACTTTTACATCCCACATTTTGTATGTTAAAGTTCGTCGTAAGTTAATCGACGTATGCTCGGGAATGAGATTATTTTTTGGATTATAAGTATTTATGTTATTTGTAACAAGTGATAAGTGAATACCGCGAAGATTAGAGGGTAAACAAATCAAAGAATTAGTATTCGTTAAAGTTTGTCAATTTGGTATAAAATACGGTTCGAGCTATTATATTTGGTATTTGTGGACTAGTGACATACAAGGTACCACATGAACATTTTAGTAAGGTATATAAAGTATGTCAAAAGTGAGTAGTATTTTAAGTAATTTGAGATAATTTTTAATTATGTGGGTAATTGGTTAATTATGTATTTTGTGGGAGATTAACAAGGTGATTAGGACTTGTGGATAACCCTAATGGAGACCACACCCCCCCCCCCAAACGTGGGAGCAAGTAAGATATGGATCAAAAACCAAACAATGACTCTTGGTTTATGTAACTATGTGGCTTATTTAGGGGATTTTGTGGCTAAGTCATCACATAAGTGGGGCCCACACCCACTAAGATAAAAGACCTCTCTAATTCACTTTAGGGAGATTCTTGTATATCTATAATGTAATGGAGAAAAGCTTCAACAAAAAATTCATCCAAGATTATATTACCTAATAACAACGGGATTTGCAATTTTAAGGGAGACCGGTATAAACTTTCTCAAGAATATCATAAAGATTTTTCCCTACTTCGATATTGATATCATGTGTTTTGTTTTGATTGTCATGTGTTAGAGGGATTTTGTAAGAGAATCAGCTCAGGTATGTTAAGACTATCCCTTCTTTCCTTTTGGGATGATTCATACGATACAAATGAAACGAGCAAACACACATATTTTATAAATACCTCTATTCATAGAAGCACTAGGGGTGACTATGTTCTTAATTCCACATGTGTCTTATTATTAAATCTTCTGTTCATGGATCTCAGAAAAATATGTAGTTGATAAAGCTTTTCCGAAGGCATATTGATTTTATGACATTCCGGAAAATCTTATTAACGTACTTCTTATGCATTTTATTCATTTATACATGTACATTGACCCATGACCAGATGGTGTTATATACGCGCATATTATATGTATATGGGATATGGTAAAAGGTTATGGCATTATATACGCACCACCACCTGATCAGTTGGTATACGTTGATGATTTCGCCCGTAGAGGCCGAGATGATATGATGGATGCCCTCAGAGACTTGATGATGTTATGTATACCTATACCTATGCATGATACGACATTTACATGCATATGCATGACATTATAAATGTTTCAGGATTCACAAAGTTATTTAGACTTACAGGTGGAATTCTTTACTCCATGTTTCCTTTGTCTTTTATGTATTGATTTGCATGCCTTATACTCAGTACATTATTCGTACTGACGCGCCTATTTTCCAGGGTCCGCGTTTCATGCCCGCAGGTGCAGGTAGATAGGCTAACAGTCGCCCATCTTAGGTCCTTGCTCAACAAAACTTGGTGTGCTCCACTTGATCCGGAGCTGTTATTAGTTTTGGGTACACTATTTTTGTATGTAGATATGGGTACGACGGGGCCCATTCCCTTTCTTTATATAGTTGTACACTCTATTAGAGGTATGTAGACAGTCATTTGTAGTTAGATAGTATGTGGTCTTGTCGGCTTCTAGTTTTGGATATATAGTTTTCTACAACAGCCTTGTCGGCTCGCCCTACCGTATTTCGCATATATATGTATATATGTCCATTGGACATGTTCTCCTTACACATATTGTTCACGCAATTCAGCAATTGATTGACAGATGTTATTCATGACCTACCCATAATTCATGTTTATATCTTGATGCATGCTTAGGGGTGTTCGACAGGTAGTGATACGGAATCGTATTGAAAATATGGATAATGCAAAAATATACAAAATCAAAAAGATATAAGATTAGGGTTTAAAATAGAGAAAGACAAGAACCTAACTTTGAACTAGTTAGACCCATTGAATTTACTATGATCAACACTAATAAGAAACATGGATTAAGGTAAGTATATGATGCAATCCAAATCCCCTAGAAGATATATCAACTAGAACAATGAATTAACATTCAAGCAAAAGATAATCCAAGAGTATGAACATGAACTCATACATGATAAACCTAACATAGATAATCTAAAAACTTGGTAAATAAAGAGAAATAAAAGATACCCTAAACCTCTCAAGGTTTGGTATTTGTTTATCAATCCATCATCAAAAGCTTTCATTCAAAATTAGAGGAAGGGACTATTTATACTATAGTGCTATTTAGGCTAAATTGCTTACATGACCATCTTAATCTCGACTCCTTTAAAGCACTCCAATGCTATGATGTTGACTTTAAAATTATCCTTGCTAAGTGTGCTCATCCGGCATGTATCACCTCCCCCCTTGAAAGAAAATCGTCCTCGAATTTGGGTCTTGCAAAACCAAGAATGGGGCACATATAAGTATCAAGTCAATCACAATCAAAGCATAGTATATCCAAGCTAAAAGATCAAAGTTCTAAATCTTGCACTCAAAAGTAACACTCTTCTGATATAGTCAAGTGTCGTAATCTAGAAATAATACATCTTTAACACAAATGACACAAACTTAACTATAAGAAAAATAATATCCATGAGAAAAATCAAGAGAGTAAAGTTTCATGCCTCCAACAAAACCACAATCTTGTAAAATTCTCAAAAATGCGCACACTTTTATGGTATAACCAAGTGTCATAAGAAGCAATAGAAATCATACTCTTCGATCTAAATAAAGACACTTTACCACAATAAGAAACAACTTCGGGGCCAAAAACAAACTTTAATCCTCGAATATCCACATACTTCCCAACAACAACTTCACATGGAAACTTAAGAGATAGGCCAAGTTCATCATGAATGATCATACAAAGAATATCAAAATATTCAAAGTTATGCATCTTTACCTCAATGGCCTTAGATAAACACAAGATAAGCATAAGCCAAATGTACACACCAATCTTTCTTTTGGGCAAAAGAAAAAGCTCGTGACAAATAATATGCTGAAGTGCTAGTTCAAGGCCTTCCTTACCCTTAGAAACTTTCTCTTGTTGAACCTTCACAAAATAATAAATAAAGTTAGCTTCGTTTTGCTCACAATGATCATTCAAAACAATAAAATAAACATTCTTACCTTTTCTCGAAGAAGCATTAGTAAAATCTAATGAGAATGTTCTTTCAAAAGTAGAAATAAGATAAGTAAAGCAATTAATACTAGTGCTAGCATCAAAAACTTTACTTTCCTTTTTACTCTCAACCAAATCACCATATTCAAAGTTGCCCATTTCATCATAAAAGTTGAGTCTTTCTTCAAAAGGAATGGAAATACAATCAAAATATTCATCAACACATTCTTCTTTACTCATTTCTTTGCAAAGATCAAAACTTTGTTCCAACAAAGTTAAAGTAGAGTCAAAAGAATCAAAACTTTGTTCCAACAAAACTTTGTGTTAAAGATGTATTATTTCTGGATGCTTTTGAGCTCTTTGTGTAACGACTCTCTAGCTAAAGAGTCGTTACACAAAGAGTTAGAAGCATCCAAAAATACACAAGAACTCTTAACTAGCTGCAAGCCACCATTATCTTTCACATCACAAGATGAAGAAATATCAAACTCACCTATGTCATATCTTTCTTTCAAACTCAAAGTGTCACCACAGTAAACTAAAGTATCAAGAGTAGAAGGATAAGCTATTTTACTTTGAAGCACTTCTAAAGTATTTTCTTTACCTTGAGCTTGCTCAATGAATTCCATAAGTTCTCTTGAAAAGATAGATTGATCTTCTTTCAAGCTCTTCAAAGTTGGTTGAATGTAACTTGATGGATCCTCTCCAAAAGTCCCTACGCAAGATACAAAACAACTTGAGAAAGAAGGAATATTAGTACCATTAGAATAAGAAAAATCCTCACTCTATTTTTGTTTTTACTCTTTCTTTTCTGTCATTTTCTTGTCAAGATCTTCATTCTTTTCTTGTGACAACTCACTCACTTCAATTCATGCTTCCTCTCCTTTTTCCACCCTAGAGTTTTCACTTTTCTCTCCCTCACTTCTCTCTTTATTTTGTCTCTCATCCTTACTTTTTCTCTTTGCATTGTTTAAGGATGTTCTCAAACTCATTTGCTCTTTCAAGACTTGACTTGGTTCCAATGGTTCAAGTGTCACCAACTTTCCTTTCCACTTAAGAGAATAGTGATTCTTCCTTCCTTGATGAAAAACATCTCTATCATACAACCAAGGTCGCCCAAGGATGATATGGTAAGTATGTAATGGAACAACCCCAAAAATTACTTCATCCTTCTAATCCTCAATCGTGAAAGGAATCTTCACTACTTTGTTCACTTTAAGTTCGCCATAAGCATTCAACCATTGCAACTTACAAGGTGTAGGATGATTGAAAGTTTCCAACTTTAACTCTCTCACTAAGATAGGTGATCATGCTCAACTATGTCTTATAGAAAGACTAAACGGGCGCTGCAAATATAATCTGGGGTATTACACCCAAAGTCGATCCCACAGAGAATTGAACGTATCAATTGAGTCTATAAAATACTAAACTGTTACTTAATCACTTTTCTCAAGACTTTTGAATATCAATTTGTGTTGTTTAACTAATTCTACTAACGAAATAATAAACTAGTAATTGACTAACAATTTAATGTAAACAATGATAATAAAGGTCTAAGGTTATGGTTTCCCCCGTTGGTGAATTCTTTCTCGGATACTTCTTATAGCTTGATTAATTGTCTCTATCAATCATGAACTCTCTATCTACCATAAATCTCTCTCAAGTAATTATGATAATTTACTAGACGCACTCTCTCAAGTTACGCTAGCTAGATTTCATTACAGTTCACTTTAGATTGCACCCGAGGTATCGTTATCTCTAATCCAACCTCTAAACCCTCGGTTATGACTTTCGTCTATACTCTAGGAGTGGTGTTGTTCAAACAATTACCTAAATATGCACTCTCTCTCAAGTAGATACATACTAAATAGGCACAGCTAATTGATGGCCATTCAATTAACTACAATAAGAACGTAGTTGAACAAATAGGGATTAATCAATCAAAATATATTAATATTACAAGAAACTCATCCCCAACGGGTTCTACCAAAACCCT
>MDKI01150041.1:0-37619 GCA_005239505.1 Nicotiana paniculata
CCTATTTGAGCGACTGGGTCTACCACGTCATCCCCATGATTATTCCGGTTGTGTTGATCTTCCTTGTCGGTTTCAACTTGTTCAATTTGTGGTTGATGTTTGCTTTTGGGGTTGGTCCGGTTTATGGTCCTGAAAACTTTCTCAGGGTCTGATAAGGCTTCAATTACTTCACCAGTCCTCGATGAGTTTCTAGGCATGCACCTGCAACACTTAGCAAACGTTAAACGTTCAATGTGAAAACGAAAATTTTAAAGAAAATTGACTATGTTTCAGAATTTTGTATTTCTTTCAACTCAATTGATAATACCGTTAATTCCCCGGCAACGGCGCCAAAATTTGATCACGCTCAACTATGTCTTGTATAAGACTACGCGGGCGTTGCAAATATAATCCGGGGTATTACGCCCAGAGTCGATCCCACAGGGAATTTACGTATCAATTGAGTCTATAAAATACTAAACTGTTGCTAAATCAAGTTTCTCAAGACTTTGAATATCAATTTGGTGATGTTTAACTAATTCTACAATTAATGATAATAAACTAGCAATTAACTAACAATTTAATGTAACAATGACAATAATGGGTCTAAGGTTATGGTTTCCTCCGTTGGTGAATTCTTCCTTGGATATGTCTTATAGTCTAATTGGCTATCTCTGTCAATCATGAACGCTCTAACTATACTAAATCTCTCTCAAGTAATTATGATAATTTACTAAACGCACTCTCTCAAGTTACGCTAGCTACATCGCAATATAGTTCACTTTAGATTGCACCCGAGGTATCGTTATCTCTAATCTAACCTCTAAACCCTCGGTTATGACTTTCGTCTATACTCCGGGAGTGGTGTTGTTCAAGCAACTACCTAAATATGCACTCTCTCTCAAGTAGATACATAATAAATAGGAATAGTTAATCAATGTCCCTTTCAATCAACTATAATAAGAACGTAGTTGAACAAAAAGAGATTAATCAACCAAAATATATTAATATCACAATGAATTCATCCCCAACGGGTTCTACCAAAACCCTAGACTAAAGAATTTAGCTACTCATGTTATTGAGAATCAAAACTAAAATAAATTGCATAATTGAAATACAAAGTAATGAATACTAGATGTAGAAATCAATGTTTGTCACTTCTATGGTGTTTTCTTGTTGAATCCTTTCGAATCGCCTCCGTCCTCTTCGAATTGTGTTGTTTGGTGTCTATTTATATGTTTAGGGTGAACCCTAACCGTTTAGGAGACTTCTATTTCAACCGGGAAATACTTAAACTCGTCAAAACTCGGATTTGGACGAACTGGGAACCCCGGGCGTTTGGGCTCTAACACACTGCTAAAGCCAGGGCAGGCCTGGCGTTTGGGACCTAACGCCCCCCGAACGCCAGGGGCTGCCTGGCCTTATGGGGTAAACGCCCCCCTACTGCCAGGTAGGGTCAGAATTTAGAGGGCAAACACCCGGCTATCGCCCGGGTGTCTCCTTTTGCGTATTTTCGACGTATTTGCATCCCTTTAGCTCCATTTCCATCTCCAATTCACCTACACATAAAATAAACTCTATTAAGCACATAACAAGTGTATTTTTGTCATTAATGCACCTCAAATGTACGGTATATTACATATTAAACTATGCATTCTAGCCTCGCATCAAGGCACCTCATGGGTTGCAGGCGTGATATCAAGCTACAACATACCTACAAAGAGGGGAACATGGTGGCTGACTGCTTAGCAAAGGAGGGATGCAACATGCTGGATTCATCAAATTATACTATTTTTGATCAGCCATCGATTTTTGCTCCGAACGTTTTGGACATGGACGAAGCAGGAACAATGCACTATAGACGCACAACTACGGGACATGCAACGCAACTACGTACTGAGCCTTCTCAAGCAGCCGGGCAACACACAAAATATAACTCGAAAAAGATTAATACACATGCAAGTGTTCTGCATGCTTTTTGTAATAGTAATAGTGACAATGTAACTATACATAACTCAACTATGGATGCCATGGCATCCACCTCTCTGTAGCCTTATTGTTTTTTTAATGCATAATTATCTTTCCTACCAAAAAAAAAAAGTGCAAGTAATATTTTTTTTCCGGGAGGAGTTGCTGGAGGCACAAGCCGTTTGGTGCGCCTCAAATTTTGGCGCAATTTTGCTCGAGGAAGCACGCATGTGAAGATGTGGATATGCATGCAAGCTAAGCTACTTGCCACAAAACTCACTTTTCTTTCCCTTATTTTATTTGTCAAAAGTTTCATTACTAAATGGAGTTCAGTGTTTGACAAGTCAGAGGGGTGAGATCCAGAGGCGGATCTAGGATTTGAGTGCAGCAGGTGTACTACTTTCTTTGACAAAGATATATCGGCTAATAACGATAAAATTTGGCTCGATAACTCCTTAAAACTTAATGAATATGAGTCAGTGACCGAAAGGGATGTTAAAAAATATGAAAAACTTAGTCAAATAAGATCAAAATTAAAGGTCTCTTAAGCAATCCAAACAGAGTCTCTATCCTTGTCGTTGAATCGATGAAAGTTTGTTACTTTGCCGAAGTGATCCTTGAAGGCAAAAGGGTTTTTGAAGTTTTCTATTGTTATTTTTGGGAATCTTTTGGTGAATTACTTATTTTTATATATGTCAAGAAAATAATAATACTTATAAACTTAGATATAATTAAGGATAAAGAAGGTGATTGTCTTCTTGCTAATGGAATATCTTATCCCTTCTATATACTAGTACTAAATTATTGTTCATTAACTCAGAAAAGATAACGAGAAAAAAAAAAGTTGAACACATGAATACAGAATCATAGAATAAAGCAAATAAAATGAAAAAGAGAAATCGTGCTGGGTCTCGAACCCTCATCATCCATTGAGGAGTGAGGGAGGACACAAATGCTCACATTAAACCAACGGAGCAATTCAACTTTTCTATTTAACGGGTACATCAAAATTATTTGCGAGGTCCTTGATGTATATACAAATATATATACTATTTTTGCCGATGCTAGCGGGTTTTGGTGACCCCTCTGATTTCCATGTAGGTCCGCCACTGGTGAGACCGGTCATCTTACTTAACACGGAGCGATACATAAGCCCCGGAACATGAGGCGTAATATAAGCCCTATGGATCTTTAGATTTTTTAATTTATAAGTTAATAAAATAGTAAAATAACCACAAAAAATATATAAAGTACATTAAAATCTTAAAGTTATTGTAACATAAAAATCAACCATAACGTCTTATACTTCAAACGATTAAAACATCACGATATTTTAAAACTATTACAAATTACATGGTTTACCTCTCTACACATTAATAATCAATAAACTCCATCAATAATGTAAATTAAAATATTACTCATTATGAGTAAATATAAATTAAAATTGCTTTAATAGTAAAATAATAAAAGTTCAATAATTTTGAGAGACATAGAACTAAAATATGAGTACCTACTGTAAGCGAAGATGTAAATTTTAGCTACTCAAGTAATATACACTCTCTGATATTCTCAATCAGTAAATATGCAATACGATGACTTATTATTTCGAGCTATTCTAAATCTTCATATTTCTACAAATGAATAAAACGTTAATCATTCATTTGTTAAAGAAATTTGAGCGTCAAAAAAGCTAATTAAGGAATTTGATGCATGATTTTTGCTAGAACTATTAGACGAACCCGAGCGAAGAACGTTAAGCGTATTTTGAGTGCACAGTCGGGCCCTTTGGCGCACAAATCTCATAAAGCTATGCTCTACACGTGAACCTCAAAGCATTTTAATAGTGCGCCTCTCCGGGATGAGTCTCGAGACGAGTCCCAATAAAGCCTTGATTGAGTTTACACTTGGTCGAATTTCGTTTTCTTCTTTGTTATCTTCCTTTTTCTTTTTGATGTAAACAATGTTCTTTTCTTCTTCCTTTTGGGAAACGAAAGTTTTGAAAAATAATTTTGGACATCTTCTTTTGGAGAACACGTTTTCAGAGGAAAATCGTGTCAATTACTCAATTTTGTGAAAACTTAACTTTGGATTGTTTGCTTTATCGAATATGTGTTGTTTTGATTTCTGAACAGCAGAATCTGTTTTAAGAAAAATATAATTATTGCTCTTGTATGGGGTGAAATTAGTTAATAACAAGTGGTCGTATGGTGGGGTGACACGTGAAACTAAAGGCATGCAAAAGGTGAGTCAGCAAATAACTGGTACCGGGTACGGAGTACGTAACCGGTACCGGATGGATCCCGAAGGAAGCATAGCTTATAATAGAGATTCAAAGGTCTGGCCTCGGATAGCATTTAATGAGTAGTCGTTACATAGAATATTTGCATTCAAAGCCAGCCGTTATGCACCCATCAATGACGTTTTTATTCTCATTCGAGAGGAGCTTGATTTTAGGATCTTGTCTCCCTAAGTAGAGCTACAAATAACATGATTCACAACCATTGTAGGACATGAAACATTCTACACTCAAAAAATTGTAATCTATTCTCTCATTACACGAAACTCAAATACTTAAAATATTTTTGCTCTTGTCATCGGAAGCACTAAGCCCTTAGTCATGCTTGTTATCTTCTTTAATTTCATACATTAATATAAATTTTGTTCATATTTATTTATTGCTTTTGAATCAAATCAGTTCACTTATTTTTAAATCACGCTATAAAATTCGACTCACTGTTTTACCGGTAAATAGTTTGGCGCCCACTATGGGACATAGACAATTGCATAATTGCTTTGGTCCATTTATTGGTTAATACCAAAGTTTTGACTCCTTTCTTAGTAAAAATCAAATATGACAGCTAATGATGTCAGGAACGCTTACAGCGTTGGAACACACGATGAACAGTAAGGATTGTCCCAGCATGATGACTCGATCAATGAGACCGCAACAAAGGGGATGACACAACTCCGACTCGTGAAGGCTAGTACCCTCGGCATGTGCGATAACGACCCACCCGACCGGTCATTACGAGAGTTATAGCGTTGTTTCTCTCATGTCTGCTTCTTTTGTGCTTTAGAGTTGTATTATGTCTTGCAGGGTTGGTTGGTTCGGGTCCAAAGTACACTTAGTCTCTTAATTAGAAGCTTAAGTTGGAAAAGTTAACCGAATGTCGGCTTGTGTGTAAACGAACTCGGATTTGAATTTTGATGGTTTCGTTAGCTCCGTTAGGTGATTTTGGACTTAGGAGCACGTCCGAAATGTGATTTGGAGGTCCGTAGTAGAATTAGACTTGAGTTGATGAAAGTTGGAATTTTGGCGATTTTGGCCGGTAGTGAAAATTTTGATACCATGGTCGGATTGGATTTTCGAAAGTTAGAATAGGTTCGTAATGTCATTTTTGACTTGTGTATAAAATTTGAGATCAATCGAAGGTAATTTGGTAGGTTTCGACGTCATTTGTGGAATTCGAAAGTTTAGAAGTTCTTTAGGCTTGAATCCGGGTGCAATTTGGTGTTTTGATGTTGTTTTGAGGGATACAAAGATTCGACTAAGTTCGTATGATGTTATGGGACTTGTTGGTATGTTTGGTTGAGTTCCCAAGGGCCTCAGGAGAGTTTCGGGTGGTTAACGGATCATTTTTGGACTTTGGTTGATTGCTGATATTTGCTGGTGTGATTCTTCTGGTTTCCTTCATCTGTCAAAATCGAGGTCATGATCTAGGCCATGATCGAGGGCAGAATCGAGAGGAAAGGACCTAGGGCATCCTGGACAGAAACTTATTATAAAATAAGGGGACTTCATCCCATTTTCCAATTTTGACGAATTAGAGCTTGGGAAGAGGCGATTCTTGAGAGATTTTTCAAGGAAAAATATTGGGGGTAAGTGATTCTTACTTAGTTTTGGATAAATTCCATGATTATGTCTTTAATTTCATCATCTAATTTGTGATTGGGGGTGAAAATTTGGGGAAAAAGAGGAAGTATTTTTTAGATGGATTTTTGAGGTTTTGAATGGGATTTTGTTATAGTATTTGAGTAAATTTGGTATGGTTAGACTTGTGAGGGAATGGGCTTTCGGGTTTTGTGACTTTCATCGGGTTTCGAGACGTGGGCCCAGAGGGTCAGATTGAGCCAATTTCGGATTTTGGGCTATATTATAATAGTTTTCTTGTGGAATTGATCCTTTTAGCCTAAATTGATTATCTCGTACTGTTTGTGGCAGGAGGCCGATTCGAGAGGCAAGGGTAATTCAGAGTAGGATTTCTGCGCGGTTGAGGTAAGTAACAGTCTTAAATCTGGTTTTGAGGGTATGAAACCCTGAGCATTGGTATAATGTGAATATTTGGAGGTGACGCACATGCTAGGTGACGGACGTGTGAGCGTGCACCACGAGGGATTAAGACTTGGTTCGTCCCGTGAGACTGTAAAGTTGAATAGCCCATTGTTATTACCCGTTTTTCTTTGTCTTTGAGAAATTGACTGCCTTTCATTTTATAAACCATGATTAGTCCATATGATATCACTGTTGGGACCCGCAGCGATCGTGTACTTGTTGAATTGACTGCTAATTGCTGTCTCGTACTTAGTCACAGTCTTACTTGTGTGTTATATCTCCGTTCCCTCTCATTTCGTGTTGATACTTGTTGTATTCTCTATTTAGGCTGACTATTATGAGATTCTGTGAGCCCGAGCGCCTGGAGAGGTTAGTGATTGAGATAGGGCTTGAGTGTCGAGCTGTGAGCTATGTGAGGTATATGGATTGGGTTGCACGCTGCAACAAACCTTATGGCTATATTTATGTATATGGATCGGTTTGCACGCCGCAACAAGACTTCGGGATATATATATATATATATATATATCAGGTTGCACGCCGCAACAATATTGGATTTGGCTGCATGCTGCAGCAATATAGCGCTTGGGCTGAAGGAGCCCCTCTGGAGTCTTTACACCCCAGTGAGCGTATGTACCTATTGAGAGTGTGTGTTGAGGGCTGAGAGCCGAGAGTATGAGCTGTTGAGATGAGTTGAGTGACTCCTGCCTTGAGAAGATGTACTTGCTTTTAATTATTGTTGCAATTAGTTGTTTTCTGTTGTTGCTGTGAAATTTCTGGAAGATTTATATCTGGTTTACTTGAGCTCGAACTGATTTGACTTAAACCGCTGGATTTGAAAGCATATTCACTCTTTACTGAATTTTTTTGAAATGAACTGTATTTACATAGCTCGTCACTGTTACTCAGTGACGATTTTTAATTCTGTTACATGCTAAGTTGGTTGTACTCATGCTACGCCCTGCACTTCATGTGTAGATCCAGGTGTGTACGGTTCTAGTGGTCGCTGAGTTCGTGCGCGAGCTGATTATCGGAGACTTACGAGGTAGGTGCCGGTGTCCACAATCCTTGTTTCTCCTTTCTTATTATCTTTTTCTCTCTTGTATTGGCATTTGGCCCAGACTGTAGTAGACTTTGTTTCTAGATTGGTTGTTAGATGCTCATGACTTGGTGACACCCCGATGTCGGGCTATTATTCCGCACTTGTGTTTTTGGGTTTTTACCCCATTGTTATGTAAACCTTAAGTTAGTTTAATTGATTAAACTCACTTCTGTTATATATTGAAAGCATATTAAGAATGTCGGCTTGCCTAGTTCTATGATAGGCTCCAACATGACATGTTAGGTATTTGGGTCGTGACATGTGCGGGGCCTAACTCCTAATGACGCAGAGGATGAACATGTTGTTGAAATAGTTAAACTCTTGAGAGAACATCAAATATCAATCATGGATCACCTCTCAAGGCAAGATTGGGTGATGACATATTTAAAATAAGCACATTCATGTGCTTCCAATAAAGCAAACGGAAGGGCCCCTATTCCTCCCAGTGCTCCCACAAATCAAACGGCTCAGAGAACCGATAACAACACCCCAGGGGACGAAGTCGATTTCGACGAAGCTGAAGGGACCGATAGTGGATCGGGGGACAATAACTTGAATGATCCTTTCAAAACCGAGCTCATGAACCTAATTAGAGAGATGATCGAATGAATGGATAAGAATGCGAAGGAGTTTCATGCTCGGATGGATTAAATTCCGGGTGCGCCGCTGGTGTTAAAGGCTCAATATTCAAAAAAGTATACACAGTAGCCATTTAAATCAAATGCGACACTAGAGTTGATCCCCGAGAGGTTCAAAATGCCATATATACCATAATGGGACGTCGGATCCGCAGGAACACATCACGACCTACACCATGTTAGTGAAAGGAAACGACTTGGCTTAGCACGAGATCGAGTCAGTTTTGTTGAAGAAGATTGGAATAACCCTCACAAAGAGGACCTTGATATGGTATTCCCTCTTACCAGAACATTTAATCGATTCTTTTGAAATGCTTACAAATTCTTTCATCAGAACACATGTTGGAACAAGAAATTTCCTGGCCAGAAAGGCAGATATATTCAGAAATTTTCAAGGAGAATTCGAGCTGCTGCGAGAATTTGTAATCCGGTTCCAGAAGGAAAGAATGTTGCTACCACTGGTTCCGAATGAGTAAGAAGCAGAGGCATTCATGAAGGGTCTAAATCCACTACGTTCTGATGCCTCTGATAATTAAAGGAGAGCTTGCACAAATTCCAGGCAATCACAAGGGCATATGTCCATAATCTCTACGAGCCGAAGATAAAGATATAAGATGATCAGCTTGGTTCTTCTAGATATAAAAATCAGGATAAGTTTAAAAATGACTTTGATGCAGATCAAAGATCTTCTAGGGGAATTTTCTACCATACAAGAAGACCGATGGGCATAGTAGTAAGGGGTTATAGTCATCAGATAGGTTCGCTTCCGACAGAAGGACGGATCACGGCCGGAATAACAGATCGTCACAAGAGAAAGAAGCGCCAGGGTCCCGAGATCCCACATATCCTAGGTTGTCATATTACAACTTTAACATAAGCATGGTAGAATTGGTGCAACGATGAGGAGTATCAAAGAAGCGCGGTTTTCGAAACTAATCCGATCAGATCCTAGCCAAAGGTATCCTAACTTGTGGTGTGAGTTCCATGGGACTTATGGCCATAGAACTGGGACTAGTGACATCTCCCGAGGAGGTGGCAACATTGTTAAAGAATGGCTATCTTAGAGAGTTTCTAAGTGACAACGCCAAAAATAATTATGGCCAAAGCTGGGACAATGCGAAGCCATCAAAGACAATTATAGGGTCACCGCAGATTACTATTAACATGATCTTCGGAGAAAACATGGTCAATGCGGTAACTTATTCAGTAGAAAAGATAATGAAGAAATCAGTGACTCACGACATTAGGGTTCGAGAAGTCATGGAAGATGACATCATTTTTATGGAGGAGGACACTGACGAACTTCTTCTGTCACACAATGATGCTTTGGTAATCTCATTCAATGTTTTAGATTTTAAAATTAAGTGTGATTTGATTGATCCAAGAAGTTCAGTCAACATCATACGATGGAGAGTTCAGCAGCAAGCAAAATTAACCTAGAACATCAATCCAACGACAAAGCTTCTATCTGCCTTCAATCTAACGAGCGTGACGACCTGAGGAGAAAGTTTGCTGCCCACGCACATTGAAGGAGTAACGAAGACCACTTTGTTCGAAGTGGTAGATGATGATATGGGTTATAACGTGATCCTCGAAATGTAGTGGATGCACGAGATGAAGGTTGTGCCCTCGGATTACCAATAATTATTGAAATTTTTGATGCCACAAGGGATCAAACAGATAAGAGGAGACCAAACGGCGACAATGGAAATGAACATTGTAACTATTTCCAGCAGCAAAACCAACAAATAACAATTACTGGAGGAAACGGATGCGATCAAATAGACCGCGGAAGAACTCAAACAACTGGCTTTGTTCGAGGAATGTTTGAAAAGAAATTTCATTTGGGATTAGGGTTAAGTCCCAAACTCAGGTTAGAACTTATAAATTTTCTTAAAACTAACATTGACTACTTTGCGTGGTCGCACTCGAATATGACAGGTATTCCATTGGAGATAGCGGTCCACAAAATAAGTTTGGATCCAAACTTCTCACCAGTAAGGAAAAAGAAACGCCTTATAGCAAACGTCAGAAATAGGTTTGTTAAAGAATGGGTAACCTGGCTACTCAATATCAGTTCAATCCGAGAGGTAAATTATCCGGAATGGCTAGCTAATGTAGCAGTAATGCCCAAGAGGATTAACAAATTTAGGATGTGTGTAGACTATAAAGGATTTGAATAAGGCGTGCCCCAAAACTCTTTCACATTACCAAACATTGATTAAATGATTGATGATATGACCGGGCATGAGTTGATGAGTTTTTTTATGCTTATTCCGGGTATAATCAGATTGGGATGAACCCAAAAGATCAAGAAAAAACTTCTTTCATATCGAACTTCGGCGCATATTATTATAATGTGATGCCATTTGGGCTTAAAAAGCCGGAGCCACTTATCAGAGGCTCGTTAATAAGATGTTTGAAAAATAGATAGGTTAAATAATGGAAGTTTATATTGATGATATGTTAGTTAAGTATGTAAATGCAGGGGATCATCTGAAATATCTCCAAGAAACTTTTGACAGTAAGGAAGTATATATGAAACTCAACCCGAAGAAGTGTGCCTTCGGGGTTGGCTCCGAAATTTTTTTGGGGTTTCTAGTCTCGAAAGAGAGATGGAGGAAAATCCTAACAAATTCAAAGCCTCCATCAAGGACATCCCGGACTAGCTAACAAGTATAAAGGAAATACAGAGGTTGATCGGTAGGAAGCTCTAAGTAGGTTCATCTCAACGTCCTCGGAAAAATTTCACCACTTCTTTTAACTTTTGAAAAAGAAGAACGACTTCGTATGGACTTCAGAATTCCAACATGCGCTGAAGTACCTAAAAAGGTACCTCTCTAGCCCTCTATTGTTATCAAAATAGGGGGAAGGTGAACAGTTGTTAATCTATTTAGCAGTCTCGGAAGTAGCGTAAGTGACATTTTGATAGGAGAAGAAGAAGGTACAATTTCCTATTTATTATGTTAGTAAAATATTATTAGGAGTAGAGGCACATTATACACACCTTGAAAAATTGGACTTAGCTCTGGTAGTTGCCTCTCAAAAGCTTAGGCCTTACTTTCAGTGTCATCCAATAGCTGTTGTGACAACCTTTCCCTTAAGGGATGTCCTTCATAAGCCCGAGTTATTAGGCCATTTGGATAAATGGGCCGTTGAAGTTAGTGAGTTCGACATTGAATATAAACCGAGGACTTCAATTAAATCACAAATTTTAGCCGATTTCGTGGCTGATTTCAGTCCGGGATTAATGTCTTTAGTTGATAAGGAAGAAATGTTGGTGCCGGGAACAACATTAGGAGTTTGGACCTTGTTTATGGATGGAGCCTCCAACATAAAAGGGTCCAGTCTCGGGGTGGTTCTAATCACGCCTTCGGGGGAGACCCTAAGACAAGCCATTAGAACTGTACCGTTAACTAACAATGAAGCCGAGTTTGGGGCTTTAGTTGTAGGACTTGAACTAGCTCGAGGACTAGGTTCCGAGGTCATCGAGATAAAATGTGACTCCCAAATAGTGGTAAACCAAATGTATGGGATTTTTGACACAAAGAAGGAGCGCGTGCAACAGTACTTGAACAAGGTTCAAGCATTACTTGCACGATTCAGAGAATGGTCAATTGTCCACATTCTCAAGGAGGAAAATGTGGAAGTATACCCATTGTCTAACTTGGAGTCATTCACGGAGATGAAAGGATCTAATTCTGGTACGGTCGTCCAATTGATGCATTCGGTGTTGGATGTGTATGGTTATTGCGAAGCAAATTCAGCCAACTTAATTTGGACTGGGGGAACGAGTTCATGAATATATCAGCCATGGTAAATCGCCCGAAGAACCAAAGGCATCCCGGGCACTGGGGACAAAAGCAACTCGGATACTGTCTTGTTGATGGACAATTATACAGGAGATCGTTCCAAGGACCACTAGCTTAGTGTCTACGGTCCTCGGAGGCGGACTACGTGATGAGAGAAGTCTATGAAGGGGTCCGTGGAAACCACTCTAGTACGAACTCGTTGGTCCTCAAGTTAGTGAGGGCTGGCTATTAATGGCCGCAGATAGAACATGACGCAAAAACATTCGTTCAAAAGTGCGACAAATTTCAATGTTATGCACAGTTAGTGCATCAACCAACAGAACCTTTGCATTCGATGGTGTCTCCGTGGCCATTCATGAAATGAGGAAAGGCCATAGTTGGTCCTTTACCACTGGGCCTGGGAAAGGTAAAGTTACTTTTAGTTTTAACTGATTATTTCACTAAGAGGGTTGGATAAGGTCCTTACCAAAATATCGGGGAATGCAGGTGTTTGACTTCATATTGGACCACATAATCTGTCGATTTGGAATATCGAAGGAGATTTATTGTGACAACGGGTCAAGTTTGTAGGTTCAAGGGTCACAAAGTTCTTGGAAGGGTTGAAGATCAAACAAATTACCTCTTCATCGCACCACCTGAGTGCTAACGAGTAGGAAAAGTCAACTAACAAGGTAATTATTCAAAATATTAAAAATAAGTTAGAAAATGCTAACGGAAAGTGGATGGATGAGCTACTGGGTTTTATGGGCATAGCAGACCACGACGAGGTCGAGAACGGGTGAAACACTCTTTTTGCTCGTATACAACTTGGAGGCTCTGATACCGGTGGAAGTGGGGGAGCCGACCTTGAGGTTTTCATGAGAGAAGAAGCAAATAATGAAGAGCTGCTGGTGAAGCTAGACTTTCTTGAAGAACAACAGGATCTGGCATATGTGAGGATGGTAGCACAAAAGAAAATGATGGAAAGGTATTACAATCGCAGGGCAAACATGCGATATTTCAAAGTTGCAGATATGGTTCTAAGGAAAGTTACTCAAAGCACTCGAGAATTCAACGCCGGGAAGCTGGGTCCAATATGGGGGACCTTATCGGGTTTCATCTATAACCGGTACAGGTTCATACGAATTAAAAATCAAGACGGAGGCAAATTGCCGAATAATTGGAACGTCACTCACCTCAAAAGTTACTATTGCTGAAGATCCTTCCTGGTACTAAAAGTATGTGCTGCACTTTTTTGTTTCCTTTGACCAGTTTTTGTCCCAATCGGGTTTTTTCTGACATGGTTTTTAATAAGGCATCAACGTAAAGCATACTACGAAGGTAAGATCACTAATGTTCTTCCATTGATAGGATCAACGACCATGAGCTCGTGTGGTAAACAACTTGTGGAAGGTTAAATAATCTTTGGTTCGATGGTGAATGCCTCCCAAAACTCAAATAGATTATTTAACCGTTCACAAGTTGTCTCCACCGATGAAGCAACAGTATAACGTATAAAATGAAGGAAAAGAAATTCGATGAATGCACGACTTCTAGTGTTCGAATTCTCATAAATAACATTCGAACACTGGGGGGATGTAATAAATGTTACGACACCAAGAGTGCTACACAGATCGGGGACTATTAGAACCTGGATCAATGTCTTATCAGGACCGGGGACTACATGATCAATCCCATAAAAATAAGTTGTACAATTTAGACACATGTATTGGCAAATTTATTTACTTAAGCAAACGAATATTTATGCAAATATACTTTTAAAGATACAGGGAATAAATCGAAGTCCTTTTGTTCTTATCTTATTTTTTGTCTAAATGATAAGCTAAATTATTTTATCATTTGAAAGTAAACAAAAACTTTATATGCTTGTGCCGTAATGAACAAGAGACGTCCTTTTCAAGAGCAGCGTAAACATAGGGCCCTATCTTATGAAACCCCATAGTAAAGGATAGATTGTGGAAATGTTTATGCCGGAATCAAAAGCTATCAGATTCAAAGATATTCGTTTATCAATTAAACATAAAAATAATATTTTTTCACAACACTTAAGCAAAAAGTTCTTTTATTATTAAAGTTCCAAATCTAGTAAAAGGTTTTGGCATAATTAAATAAATAAAATAAAAAAATATACATTATTCTTTGCCTCTAGAACACGAAGGGAGAGAAGGGTCTTCATTCTCCCTAGCGGAAGAAGGTTGTTCCATTGCCGGTTATGGGCTTTCATCCTCTTCGGTCTCCCCTTAGGTCATAGATATTGGAAATGACTTCTTTGGCCTCCTCCAAAGTCTTCCTCTTCATATGATACTTGGCGTAGGTTTTCCCAAAGACAAGAGATTCTTCTTAGTTCTGGAAATTTTCTCGGAGATCGTCAACTTTGGCTTGGAGATCTTCATTTTCAGTTTTCATTGCTCTGAGTCTGGAATCAAGCTAACATTGGTAGTTGAGTGAAGCCGGTTTTTCTCTATGAGTCTATTCCATTTTGGACCTCCTCTCCTCGGCATCTACGACCTTGTCGATTTTGGCACGTAAGCCAGCCTGCAAGTTGTTAACTATTTCCATGAAGACAGACTCATGCTCGACAACAGCAGTCACTACATCGTGAATCTCGACCCATTTAGACTTCGCTTCCTTGAGGTTCACGTGTAGCTGGGAAACTTCTTAACTATGAGCCATCCTGTCTTGCACGGACTGTTGTAGTCGGGCCTCGAGCTCATCCATTTGAGCGACTTTGACCTCCAACACTGGGAGGCTCTCAGCAAGCTGATTTCTCTCATCCAAAAGTTATTTTCGCTCTGAAGCCAGCTCTTGCTTGTCCAGAATCAATCTCTACAGAACTCAGAGGCAAGAAAGTTGGCCTGAAGAAGGAATAAAACCAAGGTTATTACTTTGAAACATAAATTGAAAGAATGAGGAAAAGAGTGAGATTGTTACTTGTGTTGAGCAATGCATGTTGTTATTTATGAGGCATTCCCTCGAAAGGGAGTCCAACTTCTTCCAGTCTTTTGCTGAAGCTAGCGGCTTTAGGTAATTGGCAAACTCCACCGGCCTGGAGAGAAATGTGCGGACCGCAGAAAGAAAGAAGTGCGGCTGCAGTTCAGAATTGTGCAATCGTAGGTTTCCGTTCCTACCAGGCTAAAGCAAAGTGCGGACCGCACATGGAATTGTGGGTCGTAAAACCTCCAAAAGGGCAATTTTGTCCGAAAATTCCAGCATTGTATAAATAGAAGAGTTTCACCTTTTTAGGTTAACTTTGGTAACTTTTGACATCAGCAGCCGTTTTGCTTTGCTCCTTTTAGAAGTTTTTCTATTTTGAGATTTTTGAATATTACTTTTATCATCTTAATTATTATTATGGGTTTAATTATCACTTATTCTTCTTTTTCTTCTAATTTAAGCATGAGTAGCTATATTTTCACTAGGGTTGTGATCGAACCCTAGTATGTAAATTTAATAGGTGTTTGATTTATTACTTGTTTATAGTTGAGTGTTGATTATCTAACCTTGTTATTGCTTTTATTTGAAGAATTAATGGTTGCAAATATTATTTCATGCCTATTTGACTTGGTCTCAACTTGAGTAAGAGAGACTTAGTCTAGTAAAACTTGGCTAGCAAGAAATTGGGTTAATCGAGAGATTGATAAGCCCAATTAAAGAGTTGAACCTAGAGATAGTAGGTTCATATCCTCAAATAGAGGAGTGAAATTGGATGATATTAAATTTTTACGTTGTTGTCGGGGAGCTAAAAGACGGTGTTAGCTATATATTTAGGTGTGTTTTTGGAATATCTTCTTTTCCTTCCTTGTTACTAACATGTCAGTATAGTAGGTGCAATCATGGCAAATAATGAGCTCGAAAACATAGTCGTGGGGGATGTGGACGTTGATGATGATTCAATGGATGAGGTACCTCTTGAACATCAAGCCAATAGACGAGGCCGACCGCCTCACGACAATGTTCCCATTCCACCCCCACCTCCACCACCAGCGGCTTCACACTGGGTGTTGACGAATGAAGGGTATGCAAGTGCTATAGTCCCACCCCGTATTAGGGCGGGAAACTTTCAAATAACCAAAGTGATGGTCACTTTTTTCGATCAACGAGGATTCTTCACCGGTGCACCGGTTCAAAATGAACATAAACATTTGAAGGGGTTTGTTGATACGTGTTGGGGAAGCAAAAAAACAAATGTCTCCGAGGATGCTTTGAGGCTAATGCTTTTTCCTTTCTCTTACGGGGGAAAGCTTTAGATTGGTTGGAACATTTTCCAAATCATTCTATTCGTACTTGGGATGAACTTTCGGAGAAATTTATTTCAAAGTACTTCTCTCCCGGGCACAAGGCTATTCTTCGGGATGAAATTCTAGCATTCGAGCAAGAGCCTAATGAACTACTACACGAGATATGGGAAAGAAATAGGACAATGGTGAAAGAGTTCCCCAACAATGATATAACGGAGAACATGAATCAACAAACTTTCTATCGGGGGATCAATACCACCAAGCAATGTGTAGTGAATCAACTTGTCGGTGGGAACTTCATGACTACGCCTTATGTGGAGGCGTGTGATATTTTGGATGAGATGGAAAATACTTCATCGGCATGGTAATCTAGATCCAATGTTCCACAAGGTGATACAAATGTGATTCTTCTTCATAAAGAGTTACATGACCATGGGCAAGCCATAGCCGAGTTGACAACCTCCATGAACCAATTGGCAAAGGCTCAACTTCAATAAGTTCAAAAGCCGAGGCAAGTTAATGCTATGAATGGAGTCAATATGATGGTAAACAAGAGAAAAACAAGAAGTCCATAAGTGCAACAAAGAGTGGATAATTTTGTGCAAGATGATAGTGGGTATGATCAAGGAGATTCTTACAATGATCAAGATGAAGAGGTCCAATATGTGAACAACTTTCAAGGGCAAAGAAACAACTACCAAGGCCCTAGTCAACAACAATAGAGATCTTCGAATAATCAAGGCAATTGGAATTCTAGCAACCAAGGTAATTGGAATGGTGGAAACAATCAAGGCAATTGGAGTGGAAGAAATAACCAAGGGAATTGGAATAATAATAATAATAATAATAATAATAATAAAGGCAATTAGGGAGGCAACAACCAAGGCGGGTGGAACAACAACCAAGGAAATCGGGGGTCGGATTTTCCAAGGCCCACGATGTACCAACAACTGAGCATCCCACCTCCTTATCCTTCTCATGGTCCTAGTTCCTCCAATAATGAAATAGGTCGTATTGAGAACATGTTCAAGCAAATGATAGAGAAGAATGACGATTCCTATGCCCAACTTGCTTCACACAATACATCAATCCGTTACTTAGAAGTGCAAATGGGTCAAATTTCTCAAGCTTTAAATTCTGGTCCTAAGGGGGCACTACCAAGTGATACGGTGGTGAACCCGAAGGGTGGGAACAGTACGGGGCATGCCATGGCCGTTACTACAAAAAGTGGAAAATGTGGGAATGCACCTACCTCAATTCAAAGGCAACTTGTGGATGATGAGCAAGTGGTAAAATAAGACGAAATCCCGAACAATATTGTGCAAGCAAATGATGAAGTGTGGATTGATATTGATGATACGATGGAAGAGACTCAAGAGGATGTGAACCCGTCTAGGGATCATGTGATTGACATACCGGAACCAGTAGTTCAAAAAGCTAAGGCACCATTGCCTAAACCACCTCCTCCCTATCCTCAAAGGCTTGCCAATAAAAATGGCGATAATGAATTCAAGAAGTTCATTGATATGATGAAGATTCTCTCTATAAATGTGTCATTAGTTGAAGCTTTGGAGAAAATTCCCGGATATGCTAAGTTTATGAAGGACTTGGTGACAAATAAGAGATCGATAAATTTTGAAACTATCAAAGTCCCCACCAAGTGAGTGCAATTGTGCATTCGTTGGCTCCAAAGTTGGAAGATCCCGATTCTTTTACAATTCCTTGTACCATTGGAAGTGCCAAATTTGCAAAAGCTCTTTGTGATCTTGGGGATAGTATCAACTTGATTCCCTATTCGATTTTCAAGACATTGGGAATTGAGCAACCAAGACCCACATCTATGAGGTTACAAATGGCCGATTGTACAATGAAGAGACCGTTAAGGGTGACTGGGGATGTATTGGTTCGAGTTGACAAGTTCATTCTCCCAGCAGATTTTGTGATTCTTGATTGTGAAATGGACTATGAGGTTCCAATTATTCTTGGTAGACCTTTACTTTCTACGAGGAAGGCTCTTATTGATGTGTAAACCGGTGAACTCACTTTCCAGGTGGGTGATGAAAAGGTGGTGTTCCACGTGTGCAAATATATGATGCAACCGAATAACAATGAAGTGTGTTCGTTCGTGGACTTGGTGACCGATGTGATCATTGATCATACTAGTGCCACGATTAATATGGGTGACATGTTGGAGGCTGTTTTGCTTAATTTTGATGATGATAAAATGGATGGCTTCATGGAATGTGTCAGTTCTTTGCAAGGGATGGGGTCATACAATTATGCACCTTGGAAACTTTCCTTGGGTATCGAGAATAGGAAAACTCCTACTACAAATCCTTGAATTGAAGAGCCTCCTATCTTGGAGTTGAAGCCATTGCCTCCACATCTCAGGTATGAATTCCTTGCCCCTTGCTCTATTTTACCAGCCATTCTTTCCTCTAATTGACTAACGTGCAGGTTGACTATACATTGGCGGTGCTCCACAAGAGGAAGAAAGCTATTGGGTGGACTTTAGTGGATATTCGGGGAATAAGCTCTGCATTTTGCATGCACAAGATTAATTTGGAGGAATATGCCAAACCTTTCATTGAACATCAAAGGAGACTCAATGAAGCAATGCAAGAGGTGGTCAAACAGGAGATAATAAAGTGGTTGGATGTCGGGGTTGTCTACCCCATTTCTAACAGTTCGTGGACTTCTCCAGTGCAATGTGTTCCGAAGAAGAGGGCATAACTGCGGTCACCAATGATAAGAACGAGTTGATTCCAGCAAGAACGGTGGCCGGATGGAGAGTGTGCATGGACTAACGGAAGCTAAAGAAAGCCGGACGTTCTATTGCTTTCTAGATGGATATTCGGTCTACAATCAAATCCTTATTGCCCCCGAAGATCAAGAGAAAACAACTTTCACTTGTCCCTATGACACTTTTGCTTTCAAGCGCATTTGGATTATGCAATGCACCGACAACTTTCCAACGGTGTGTTGGGTATCTTTACGGATATGGCAGAGGACTACCTTGAAGTTTTCATGGATGAATTTTCGTTAGTCGAGGATCCCTTTGATGATTGCTTGGCAAATTTGGATAAGGTATTGGCAAGGTGTGAAGAAACGAACTTGGTGTTGTATTGGGGGAAATGCCATTTCATGGTCGAGGAGGGTATTGTCCTTGGCCACAAGATTTCAAATAAGGGGATAGAGTTCGACAAGGAGAAAATAGAGGTGATTTCTAAACTTTCACCTCCAACATCCGTGAAGGGCGTGAGAAGTTTCTTGGGTCATGCAGGGTTCTACTGGCGTTTCATAAAGGATTTCTCCAAACTGGTGAGCCCTTTGTGCAAGATTTTAGAGAAAGATGCTAAATATCACTTCAATGATGATTGTATGGGAGCATTTGAATTGATCAATTTCAAGTTGACAACTACTCCCATTATCACTGCCCCGAATTGGAGCATTCGTTTTGAGCTCATGTGTGATGCTAGTGATGTCGCGGTTGGAGCAGTTTTGGGGCAACGTATCAACAAGATATTTCATCTGGTTTACTATGCTAGTAAGAACATGAATGATCCCGTGGTCGTGGTGATACATTGAAGGGGAGGGGTGAACCTTCCAGAGGCAGAGGCAAAAGAACTTTACCCCTCGCCCCCTAAAGAGTAATTAGTAAGAAAGCCACAGCAGGATGAAGTAGAAAGTCGTAAGCCTCCCCGTCTAGGGAAGCATCAGAGGGTGATTAGTGCAAGAGCAGCCTGCTGTGCAATCACAACCACAATTTCCTCATGAGAGATATCTACCTAGAAACAAGCCTACCTCTTCCAAGAGCACTTCTGAGGGATTGTAAGGTAACACTCAGGCTTCAGAGCCTTCATCCACACATGTCCCCAATGCACCTTTTACCACAGTGGATGTTGATGATCTCCTGAATGATGGCCGAGGGGGTGATACGAGAGTAGCCGGCCTTGAGAGGTCGAAAAAGAAAGAGATCTGAGAAGATAGATTTGTTAGTCTAGCTGCCTTCACGAGCTTTAGAGGGTGGTGGCCGGCAAGATCGCTCACTCTTGAGCATCAGTTCAATTTGAAAGACCTGGATAAGTATGACCCAGTAATGCTGAGACAGTTCATAGAGAGAAATATGTGGATGTGGTTCACCTAGAGTGTGTCAGATGCAAAGGAATACCTGGTCCGGGAATTTTATGCCAATGTGGTACTTATAAAGAAAGGGACCAAGGTAACAAAAGTGAGAAACCTGAAGGTGAGATTCGACCAGAGAGACCTGAATTCTTACTTTGAGGATGTGGAGCCTGTACAATACTTGGAAAAGTTTTCCATGGGAGATGCAGCTCACTCGTGGATAGTTGAGATTCTTGCAGCTCCGGGGCCACCTCCAGCTTGGATCACAACAAGGGATCCTATTTAGCGAAACACCCTAAATTTTGAGGCAAAGGGCTGGAAGATGAGTGCCGTGATATCGGCAAACATGTCTGTGGTCGCCTGACAAGGTGACACCTCATGCCCATATCCCAACACCATCACTGAGTACCTCACAGATGCAGGGGTGGAACCATGGGATTTTGACACTAAGTTGCGGGTGAAGAATCCCTTTTCATGGTATTCTTTGATGGACGGTGGAAACCCACAGAAGAAGGGCCAGCCCTCTACTACTATAGGCTTGTCTGATGAGCATAACGGGGTAGCTGCTGAGACAGTCGATGTGCCATCTACTTCACCAGATCTTTCTGATATTGTAACAGCCATGCCTCCATCTCCCACTTCAGGTCCTTCAGCATCAGTGCCTTCCATATTGGTTTTTAAGTCGGTGCCCATTCCCACTCATCCACTATTTGCGCTGCAAGTCTCCCAAATACTGGCGAGCCTCAACAACTGGATGCAGACAGCTACAACAAAGCTGACTGACATATCTAGTGTTGTTGCAGCACAGTCATCCACCCCGACAACCCAGATTCCTCCGGCAGTCGAGGGCACATTTAAGAAGCTCTTGGAAAACCAAAACACCATCATGAACATCTTTGTAGCACATGGAGCAGTGATTGAGGAGCTGGGGAAGTAGGTAAAGAAAATGAGGAAATCCCAAACATCCAAGAAATTAGTTGACAGGTTGAGGAGAGAGGTGACCAAGATAGCAACAACTAGTGATCTTCCATTCGATTTGCTCATAGGGTCAGACCCACCATCACCAGCAGCTCCAACAACCCCATCTGTTCCAGTAGCATCAGCTGGAAAATTTGAGGAGCCAGACCTGGCTGCCGGCACTGCTGAGGTAGTGCTCCAAATGTTCACCAACCCAGTTACTCCCAGAGACGATGATGATGAGATACAATTAGAAGAGACTGAGGGCCGCGATGCTGCTATGGACACAGAGATGTCCAAGGCCACATAGGGAGTCCTTTTTCACTCTTACCTTCTTTATTCTTATTTTATTAAGCATCGGGGACAATGCTTATTCTTATTCGAAGGGATGTAGTTCATTTGCTATTTGGATGACTTTTTAGACATTTGGTTTGTAATAACTGAAAATATTTTCTTCTTCTCTTTATTATGTATGTATATATTCTCTCTTTTCCTCTCTCATTATGTATATTTGTTATGCTTTCAGTAGTTTGATTTTTAGCTTCTTTATTTTGTTTTCTTATTAGTCTGTGTTTAATACAATAGCTTCTTTTAATTTTGTAACTTTTTTTAATGTTTTTAGTGACCAATAAGACTTTGATTTTCTTAATGCCAAGGTTCTTTCCCAAGGTACCTTATTTGAGTGAACCGGGTGACTCTTCCCAACGATGCATGGCGTGGAAACTTTCTAAAAGGATTGAATTTTTGGTGTTTAGGTAAGAATAGTAGTAGTAATGAATAAAAATACCTAACTGAGTCAAGATCGAAGAGTCAAACATGCTTCACTTGGTACCAACACACTTAACTACGTGATTATGGTTAAAAACAAGTTTTTTGGAAAGAAATAGCTCTAGTTAGTGACTTTGTGACTCTTGTGTTGACTTAGACAATCATCGAGTGGTTTAGTTGAGCCATAGTGATTTTCAATCTTGAATATGGTCGTTGTGGGATATCGACTCTATCCTTTTTAACAATCCAGCTGCGTGAGAGCTGATATGTTTTTGTTGCAAGTCCAAGTACCCATGCAAATGGTCTAGAACGTGCCCCAAATGTGTTTTAGGCGGAATTTTAAGTTTTGCTTGGCTTGAGAAATGATTGTAGGCTATCCTTGACCCGCTTGAAGTTTTCATGGCCCACCAATATTTTTATCCCAAGTCAACCCATTTGAGCCTAAAACCTTTCTCATTTGATCACCATGTTAAGAATTTACCCGTTTTGTCGTGACCCTCTCTTGGCAAAACGGGTAACTTCTTTGGGAGAAAACAAAGAAGGAAGAAATGAATATCATGACCAATAAAGAGTGATGCTAAGTTTCTCTAATCCCCCCTATGGAAAAGAAAATTCCTCAAAAAGTTGGCATAACATGAGCCGATAAGAGAAAATAGAGTGCGTAAAGAAAGATGAACCCGTTCTATCATAGCATATCCAACCTTAGTACAAAAGCTTTCTTTGCATTCTGAAAAAGCCCTATGTGATTTCAAGTCGAGTGAGCTTACGTTAGTGGTAATTTACATGAGGGATAAGCCTAAGGTACTTAAATCCATACTTGTGACATTCTTTTGAAAGAGGTGAGCGAACCTTTCACAAATCTTTGAATTGAGTGCTACATTCTTAAGTGAGATATGCGAACGGAAAGTAGAGGAGGGGAAGTTTGGGATCCACAATCACCTACATGAAAGAGTGAGCTTCCTTGATGAATTAAGTCAATTCTTGATGCTCAAGTGTCACATTAGAGCTATTTGTGCTTAAAAGTTCAATCCACTGCCTTGTTAATAATTCATAAGTGTTGTGAGTAATTGTTGGTCCCAATTGATATGTGATTGATGCATTTTTTATTAACTGAAATAACTCTTAACTTGTGGAGGTGGGAATTACCTTATTTGCTTGAGGATAAGAAAAAACTTAAGTTTGGGGGAGTTGATAAGTGAGGATTTTGACTACTTATTAGCACCTTTTTGCTTTCATTTTAGTCCAAAAGCGTTTAATTGTGTTCCCGAAAACTGATGAAATATGCTTAATTGCAGGAATGGTGGAAAATTAGCCTCAAAGATGAAGTCCAACTCAAGAAGGAGTAATCTGAACTAAGGACAAAAACAAGCACAAAATCTCTAAAGTGTAGAGCGCAGATTGTGAAGAAAATCCCATCAAATGCAAGTGCAAAGTGCGGTCCGCACATGAAATGTGCAGCCGCATAATCTGGGCAAGAGAAAAGTTAAGAGAATTTGCATTCAAGATTGCACAAATATTTTGCGGCCGTAGAAGATCAGCTACGCGACCACAGTCATACTTGTGTGGTCTGCAGAAGAGCAATGTGCGTCCGCACTCAGAAAATGTGCAGACCACAGTAAGAAAGAAGTGCGGCCGTAGTTCAGAATTGTGCGATTGCAGGTTTCCATTCCTGCCAGGCTGAATCAAAGTCTGCACATTGAATTGTGCGGCCACAGAACCTCCGAAAGGGAAATTTTATCCAAAAATTCCAGCACTGTATAAATAGAAGAGTTTTACTTTATTAGGTTAACTTGGGTTTAATTATCACTTCTTCTTCTTTTTCTTCTAATTTAAGCATGACTAACTAGATTTTCACTATGGTTGTGACCCAACCCTAGTGTTTAAACTTAATGGGTGTTTGATTTATTGCTTTTTTATGGTTTGGTGTTGATTATCTAGCCTTGTTCTTGCTTTTATTTGAAGAGTTAATGGTTGAATACATTATTTCATGCCTATTTGACTTGGTATCTACTTGAGAAAGAGAGACCTAGTCTAAGAAAACTTGGCTAGCAAGAAATTGGGTCAATCGAGAGATTTATAAGCCAAATTAAAGAGTTGAACCTAGAGATACTAAAATCCGACTTGAGCTTATTATCAACTGCTTTGTCTACCTATTTGGACTTGAGAAAGCTAAAGTGGGAAAAATCGCTCTCTGACCGAGAGGTATTGAGTGGGTACTTGAGTGTTGATAGCTATAATATACCCCGACCAATAAAACAAGATGTAAGGCTTACAACCTATTAAGCGAACATCTAGGTGAAGGTCATAGCCCTAGGCCTTTTTATCATTTGAAAAACAACCAAAAAATATTTCCTAGTTTCGTTCTTAAAATCGCAATAGTAGTTTAAGTTATATTTTTTAAACAATTCCGGAAGTGCAACTTAAGATATACAATTTCACGCACTAAGATATATACTACTAGCACCATTGCATAGCTCTCAATGGAATTCGACCTCGACTCTGTTGGGTATTATTATTGCATCAACCATTTTCATATCCTCAAATAGAGGAGTGAAATTGGACGAGATCAGGTGCCGAGTAATTATTTCCTAAGTTTCCATGGTCGGGAGCTCGTGGAGGGGTGGCATTTCCTATTTGTTCGGCTGATGTCGGTGGAAGAGAAGCAGTCGGTGCTGGTGGAGAAGGGACAACTGGTTTCGATGAATAGGAAGTTGTTGGTGTAGATGGAGAAGAGGCAGCTGGACGGAGGGGGAGGTAGTTGTATCCGGCTCAGCATTCGGGCTCAGGCCGATAGCATTATCAGGGATAGGAAAACAAGAATCATCATTTCAACTAAACCCATCTCCCCAGAGCACTTGACCTTCCTCTGACGATGGATTTTGGAGCTTTCCCAGCTGAGCATCCGGTTGAACTGATGAAGACCTTTTTCCTCTTTAAAGCAAAGCCTATTCATAATTGGCTTCCTCTTCATCATCGATGACCACTATGGCTGGCTCAATTGGTGTTCCCTTTATTCTTTTCTCCCGAGTCCCAACTGAAGAGAAACGTCTCCTCTTCAGTTTCTTATTTTTGGGTTGGGGACTCCGAGAGAAGGCATCCTCACCAGAGGCTCGAGCAGATCCACGAGCTCTGCTCCGGTTAAGGGCTTTCTACAGTACCCGCTCGGCTTTCTCAGGGTCATCGAGAGCATAAACATCAGGGCCCATGACAGAACCCCATGGAAGCCTGTACAAGCAAACAGATGGTTAGTAAATTGTTCATAAACTGTTTCACACAAATAAGATTGAAAAAAAGAGGAGTTTTTCTCACCATGGCTCTTGGATATCCACCCGTACTTGGGAGCCATTTCTTCCATCGACGGGATTCCTGAGCTGTAATATCTTGAATGTTATGAACCCATCAGTACAGATCGTGAACCCGTGATGGTTTCCAGTGAGAAGCTGAAACGAAGGGAGTAGAAAATCAACAAAGCAAGAAATTAAATTTTTACAAAGAAAGGAAACAAACACCCGAAGTTTAAGGAAAAGATTCCAGGATTCGGAGAAAGACGGAGTTGTGATTGGGATGATGTCCCTGGTAGCAATAACAACGAACCCTGTCATCTATCCATGATTGTTATCATCATCCGCGCTGGTGAGAAGAGCGTTTTGGCCACGCTTGCTAAAGTTTAACACTCCCCCACTGAAAATTTTGGGGGAGTAACGATTCATCACATGTGCAAGAGTTAGCGTTTCCCCAGTCTCGATGCAAAACTGAAGAAGGCAGGACAAAATGCGCCATATGGATAGGCCTACTCATGCCAATCAGAACTAGTACTAGTGGCAAAATTCCAGAATTATTGAGTCAATTCCTTCACTCGACCTCAAGGAGAAGGGATCCAAAATAAAGGGGTATGCATAGACATACATAAACCCCCGCTTTGGAGTAGGTAACTATTTCTACCCCATCTGGGGTGAAGATTCAACATTGGAGCAGTTGCAGACCTCCTTCACAACAGGGATGCTAGACGGAAGAATGGAGGAGGGTACCTACGAACACGCCAAAACCTACCTCTTGTGGAATTTGCAGGTGCTTTTTGCTCCTGGAGATCAAATGTGGTGCTAAGATAAAGATGTGTGATGGTGTTTACAGTTGGAGGTTCAGACTCGAAGTCAATCTCTTTGGTTTTGTTGTTCTTTGGGCCTCCACCAAAGAGAAGACCAGTATTTCCGAAGATTGTAGTGTAAGAAGGCATGGTGGTAAAAGATAAGTGAAGAAGTTCTTAATAAGAAAGTTGAATGTTGTAGAAAATCTCTAAGGAAATTCAGAGAAGGAGAAAGAGTTGTGATAGTAGTGAAACTGAATAAGTAAAAATGATGAGTAATAGAAAAGTTATAGACGGCAAAAATCGTGATCATGATTACCTCAAAATCGGCAAAAATATTTGCTGAATCACGGGGCAACACGTGTTCGGGGTATGAAATATGAGAAAATGTACATCCCTTCAAGTGTCAGAGGTCGTTCATGAACTTTTATACCAAGACAATAATCCTCATCTACGTCCCGGTAACATCGAGTTTCGTCACCATAAAGTAGGAGACTATCTGTATGGGGTGAAATTTGTTGATAACAGGTGATCTAGTGGTGAGATGACACGTGGAACCAAATGCAAGCAAAAAGTGAGTCAGCAAATAATGGGCATCGGGTGCGGAGTACGAACCAGTACCAGATGGATCCCGAAGGAAGCATAGCCAATAATAGAAATTCAAAGGTTTGACATCCGATAACATTTAATGAGTAGTCGTTACAGATAATATCTGCATTCAAAGCTAGTCATTATGACCCATCAGTGACGTTTTTATTCTCATTCAAGAGGAGCTTGATTTTAGGATCATGTCTCCCTAATTAGAGCTATAAATAGAAGGCAAACGTTGTAGGACATGAAACATTTTGCATTCAAAAAGCTGTAATCTATTCTCTCATTACACGCACTACTAGAAAAATGGTGAATTCCGACCGCCAAAATGGTCGAAAATCGATTGGAAATCACGAATTTCCGATAACTTTCCGACCAAAATTGGTCGGTCGGAAATTTTTTTCCGACCGAATCCGTAGGTGATTTTTGACCAAAGTAGTGGAACGTTCAAAAGGTGAGACGACCAAATTGTTTTCAAATTTTTGATTTAATTAACCATAATAATATAAATAAAATAAATATTTATTTAAAATTAAATAATAAAAATATATAATTTCTGACCGGATCAGTTGAAAATTAATAATTAACAAATAAAATTTATTTAATTTCCAATGAAATTCATCGAAAATAGTTAAAAATTAATTAATTTTTTTTGTCATTCCCCACCGGTTCGGCCGAAAATCTGGGTATTATTGAAAAAAAACCTAGACAGCTGTCCGACCGTTTTTGTCGGAAATCAGTCAAAATTTTCTGTAAAACTAGGCAGAATTCTGCTCATTTTTTAGCTGCACCACCTGTCAAACAATTACAATACAATAACGCCAACAACCAATCAAAAAATATAACATCTAAACCAACAAATCCAACGATTCACACAATCTAAACCAACAAATCCATTAATCCTAATAATTTTGGATATAAAAACATCCAAATAGTAGCCCATATTCAAGCTAAAAAATAAAACATAAATTTGTCTCTCACAATCAAGTTTATGAATCAACCGAAACCATACACCTAAACTATTACAAATCAGATTATGTTTGTTCATCCTCATCATTAGATAGATCATGCCCCCGTTTTCTCATGAATTTCTGCATCTTAACAAATGTTTTGAATTGTGAGTCCAACTGTTGCTTCAAATCACGAATTTCTTTTCTCATATCTTCCATCTGTTCTTGATTTTGAGAAGAAGAAGAATTGGATAAGAGTGGTTTTGGATAAGAATTCTTTTGGCATTTGTGGCTTCCTTAAAACGAGGCTGATTACAATATTTACAGTTCTCTAGAGATGCGTTATCCTTATAGAATAACATGCAATATTTCTCACAACAATCAATTCTCTCTGATGAAAGACCCAACTTAGAAACCTTATTTCTTAGCAGTGTAGAAATATTTTGGTAAGTCAATGTTACTCAGATTAAGTTTATTCATAAGCCCCATAATATAACCCATGGCCGCTTAATAAATAGAACTATCCGATTTAATACTTTGAAATCTAACTGCAACAGACAACTTGGAATGCACCGAGCCTTCATGCAATGGACGACTAGCTTCCTCTAACTGTTCATAGAAACGCTTAGCCTCATCATTTGGTTCAGATTGAACTCCATGAAACATCTCAAAAGCATCCCTCATCATTTCATTGTATCGAGAATTTTCAACATTATGCTCCGCAATGGGGCTACCCTCACCACCAAAAGAATTATGAAAGTTAACATCATCTAAACTGGCATGATACTCCCCACGAACAGTTCATATATAATAATTTTCTACAAACCCTTTCTTGTAGAGTTGAACTTTAACTTCGTTCATTTTCAATAACTTAACACACTTATATTTCACACATGAGAACCTAATCCTTCACCCAATAAGAAAATCATCAAGTGTTTGAGCATTAGCAATAAATCCAGCAACCCCTTCAATAAATTCATCCCCCAACCCCGCACGGTTAGGATGATTCCTATTATACATCCACCTATGATGCACAAATTTCATCTACACAAATAGAAATCTAGAAATGAGATATTTAATTCACTTTAATTGATATAATTATTTTTTAAATTAATATTTTTAACACTCGAAATCTCACATTAATCCCCATTCTAAATAATATAGGTCTTGAACTATAATAATTAAATTTGAATAACTTCTTAAATGTTCATATAATCCAAATTAGCTAATGATTTCTCAAATTTACAAATTAGTCTTAATGTTGAAATTGAAAAAGTTTAAATTTAATATCATTCTAATAATAAAATTAACAAGCAACAATGAGCTTAGTACAACAAACTTTACATTAAAGCTTTAAACTATAACTAGTTAATATAACTAAAATCAATAAAATATAAAGTTAATATATCAATCCTATAAGGCAAGTAAAACTTTTCATTTATTTCTAGATTAATAATCCACGATTTTGAATTGCATCTTTAAATTCTTCAAATTCTTAACAATCTTCTTTCTTCTATTCCAGTATACTCATACATAGTCCTCCATCCCTTGGACTCAGTTACCGTTGGAAGTGAAAGTGAAATTTTATTTCTTTCTTTCCTGTCGTTGTTTTCTCACTTACTTTATGCCAACATGTCACCTTTTTTATTTCGAAAATAAGTTAATCAATCGCTAAAATTAGATTTAGGATTTCTTAACATATTCTTGTTTAACCTAAAATTGAATGAGTATTTATGACATTGGTTTTTTGGAAAAATTGGACAATCTAATTTACATAATAATGGTGACAAAAGAATTCCACAAAACAAAATTCCTATAGGAACAACAAATATTCTTCTCTCTTTTTGTTTTCTATTAAGTATCATTCAAAAATTAAAATTCCTAAAATTTCAACCATACCTAATTTAACTAACTAGGATGTTCATATATAGAAAATCTAATTAGCCTACAACAAGTAAAATTACTAATAATTTAATAATGAAAACAAGATATATATGTCAAGGAAGACTTACCTCGACGGAAAAAATACTGGAGAAAAAATGCGTTGCTGCCGTCGCGGAACCATTGCTGAAAACTAGAAAAAAAAAAGTAAAAAATTAAGGGGAAAATGGAGGAGGAAGGAGAGGAAGGAGAGGGAGAAGGGAGAAGGAAACGAGAGAGAGAGAGAGAGAGAGCAAAAATACATTATCTATAATGAGGAGTATGGTGAAGAAGGACGAGAGGGAGAGAGGAGAAGGATGAGAGAAGAAGGTGGAAGAAAAGAAATGATTCTGTTTTTGGGGAACGGGGGTCGGGTAGGGTTTTAAAAAAAAAATTCCTCCGACCGATTCGGTCAGAATTGTCATTTTAAATATATTTTTAAAAAAAATCTATCGACCGAATCGGTCATAATTGAAGTCAAACGAGTCAAAGTGGTTTTTGCGCCAAAAATTGCAACCAATTTGGTCGGAAATATGGTCGAAATTTAAAAAAAAAATATAATTGATTTTCTTTGAAAATTCCGACGAATTTCGTCGGAAATTTCCGATAATTATTTTTCGTCGGATTTTACAATTTTCTAGTAGTGACGGAACTCAAATACTTGAAATATTTTTGCTCTTGTCATCGGAAGGGCTAAGCCCTTAGTCAGACTTATTATCTTCTTTTTATTTTATTCATTAATCTAGTTTTCGTTCTTATTTATTTATTATTTTTGGATCAAATCGGTTCGTTTGCCTATAACTGTACTATTTTACCAGTAAATAATTCTTAATTTAAGTCAACTTCTCTAAAAGCTTTCAAATCCAGACGGGCCTATAGAAATCTAAATCATGCTATGAACATTACTGCAAGTGAAAATTGACTTTTTTGTCCAATGTAATTGTTTAGAATCGTCGAACTTAATCTTTGACATTTGTCCCGAATCCCTATGCAATATGATGATAGGAACACGAATAGTAAGAGTCCGGAACCAAAATGTGGTTCTTTTGGACTCTGTAGAACAAAATAGGTCTAAAAAAAAGATAACATAACTATGTATAACGCCACAGTATATGGCGCTATACATTAACGGTAACTGTGTCGTTAATGTATAGCGCCATCTACTGTGGATTTATATATAAAAGCTGACAGGAAGCAGGTATAGCGCCACAGTGCCCGACGCTATACATAGATTTATGTATAGCGCAGGGCACTGTGGCGCTATACCTTCTTCCTAGGCCCACCAATAATACGCCTTCAATAATTCAAAAAGCGTATAGTGCCCACTGCTTTGGCGCTATACATTAAAAAAAAAAATTCCCCAGCCAGCCATTTCCTATATAAAGAGGTTAGAATTGCATTGAAATTCATTCAAAAAAAATTTCAACTCTTGATCAAACGTTTATTGTTGTTAAATTCTCAAGCATTTTTTCATTATGTCTGAAGAGCGTAGAATAAAAGTTTCATTATATTGGGGAGGGGGGTGAGGTTGTGATGGAGAATAACTCTGTGGGCTACAATTTACCTGCTCAGTGTCATGTTAAATTGTCACTTACAATGGAGTACGATAAATTGATATCGTTGTTATGCAAAAAAATGGGTGTGAGGAAACGTTCAGTGTTACTTAAAGTAACCGACCGATATCCGTATTCCGTCACTCCACAAGGGGTTTCTTTTTACTCGAAGTTTAAAATTGATGATGATAAAACTTTGAGTGATTTTCTGAGGACTCCGGATGAATGCCGGGAATTTCTTTTAATCACAATTTTGGAGATGTACGTGAAGGTTGAAGACGTTCCAAAAAACAAGGTTGTGCGTAGTAGAGATACCCCCAGTCATTGGGTGGTTATTCTGGAGCAGTTTTTGCCGACAGGTTCCGGATGAAAGATTTTTCCTTGATTTAAACTTATCACCGCCGGGGAATGAGGAGGGAGAAAATATTTCTATCCTGCTTTCCAACATTCAAAAGACGAGTGGTAAATTTATGCTGTGATTTCTGTTAATTATGTATATTTTTGGTGTATTGAATTTGTATTAACGCTCATATATTGAATAGGGGGTACCGGCCGGATATGAATTTTACAAGTGGCCCATCCGTAGTCATCACCCAATTGAAAACGTCCATCATGGAATTTCATCACATTACGACTTGTAGTCAAGTTATATAGCTATATGAAAAGTATTTGTTAATTTCAGTAGCTTATATTTTTTTTGGTTATGCAGTGAAAACGAGCAAGTTGAACCACCCGTACTCACTCAATTGCCCGAAAATGACGTATTACATCTGGATCTGGCTGATGCACAGAGTGAGGAACAGAACAGTGATTATGACAACAATGCCGATGAATCCAAATACGAGACACCCTTTCCTCGTGAGGATGGTGATGATGAGGATGAGAGGGAAGGACCAGATTTGAAGAGAACCCCCCTAGACGAAGAGTGTACGAGTCCGAAGTACCGTTTCATTCAAGGGAAATTCCTTACATTGATAAGTTTCCAAGCGTGTGGGATGTGGAAGCTCTCACAAGGGATTTTCATGAAATCCGGGAATCAATGTGGGATTAGTCTAGACCAACGGTGCTTGCAAAGGGGATGCTTTTCCCCGATAAAGCGCGCGTAAGCAGGGCTTGTAAAATGAACAACGTAAAAGAGTGTCGTGAGATGCAAGTATAAGAGTCAAGTCCGGATGTATATAAGGTTGTTTGCCGCAGGTGGTTTTGGCCATGTCTTTGGATGTTGCGTGCGTCCAAGAAGAAGACAGGTATGTGGAAAGTGGGTAAATACATTCCCATCCACACATGTGAAATGGACACATTCAACGGTAATCACTTCAACTTGGATATTGACTTGATTTCTCTTGTACTTATTCCGCACATCGAAGCGTCCATAAGGTATAAAATTAAAGAGTGCATTACATCATTCCACCAGGAATATGGCCATACCATTACGAAAAGAAAGGCATTTCTCGGGCGCAAACGAGCATTTGAATCGTCTACGGTAACTGGGATAAGTCATTTGCAGCTCTACCAAAGTACATGGCCGCATTGCAGCACTTTAATCCCGGGACGGTTGTTGAATGAAAGCTTGAGCGAAGTCCGGGAACACTAGACTACATATTCAATTACGTGTTCTGGGCGTTTAAGCCAGCAATTAATGGTTTTTCGCATTGCCGGCCCGTAATATCCATAGACGGAACTCATGTCTATGGAAAGTACGATATCAAGCTTTTGATAGCCGTGGCAGTGGATGCTAATGGCCAGATATCTCCTCTAGCTTTTGCTATTTGTGCCAATGAAAGCACGGAGACGTGGACGTTGTTTTTGAACCACCTGAAAGAGCACGTTGTGAAACAACGTTCAAGTATTTGTCTAATATCTGATCGTCATGGTGGTATATTAAGTTCTGTGGATAACTTGCCTGCATGGAAAGAGCCTTATGCATACCACCATTACTGTGTGAGGCACTTTAAGGCTAATTTCCAGAAGGCATATCCCAAGAAGGATCTACATGATTTGATGTGGATGGCAGCAACGGACCACCAACAACACAAATTTCGGAGGCATATGGAATCCATTAGGCAATAAGACGAGGCAACCTATTGTTGGCTAATGCGACATAACCCTGAAAAGTGGACTTTGCATGCGGATGGTGGCAGACGATGAGGAGTTCTTACTACAAACGTATTAGAGTCCTTCAACGGGTTATTGAAGTCGGCAAGAGGATTGCCCGTCACAGCCATGGTGCGAATGTCGTTCAAGCAGATAGAGGAGATGTTTGTTGAATGATATGCAGCTGCAACGAAATTGATGGAAAGGGGTGTTGAATTTATACCAGTGCCGATGCAGAGATTTGAGAAATACAGATGGCGAGCACATTGGCATTCATTTTTGCAGTATGACAACGACATAAATGTTTTTGAAGTCTACACCCCTATCCATAATAATCGCGGTAATAATGGACATACTGTAAAAGAATCAGCAAGGTTATGCTCCTGTGGGGAAATGGTCCATATACCACATGCCTTGCTCACATGCCATCAAGTGCTTTCAAAAAGTTGGTTTAGGTCTAACCAACTATATTGATCAACTATATAGTGTTTCCAAGTACCTAAACACTTATAGTGGTCAGTTGCAGCCAGTGTGTGCTGAGCATTATTGGCCTCTGGAACCATTTAAAATGGTGTGTGACAAGTCCTATTTGCGTAAAATACAGGTGCAGAAGAGAACGCGCATACGGAACCAAATGGATGTTGGTGATACCATTTATGCGCGCAAATATGGTATATGCTCGCAAACAGGACACGACCGATGTAAATTTCCTTCAGCTGGTTTGGGTGGCAAAACTAATCGTGGTAGGTGTTCTTCTAGTGTACCTAAATACCCATGAGTTGATGTTGTAATAATTTCATGTCTATGTATATGTTGCAAGATTTATGAACTAAAATTATGCTTGTTAATTATGATTTGTACTTTCCCATATTACCGATTTAAACGATAATTTAATAAAATTATATGTATATTTAGACCGGTTAAATATTGTTGTTAATGTAAATAAAAATATTATTTACACCAAATACAGAAAAAGTAAAAGAAGGCCGAATCAATGTGTGTGTTGTCTTGTCTAACTAAAAAGGCTGACCAGCTGACATAAAGTCGTCCTGTCAACATCATGAAATTTAAGACGCAAAATATAGCGTCGTTGGATAGTACGTTATGTATTTAGCGCGACTGACCACTATGTTATGTGTGTGTTTTCTTGTCTAACTGAAAAAGCTGACCAGTTGACATAAAGTCGTTTTGTCAACATCATGAAATTTAAGACGCAAAATATAGCGTTGTTGGATAGTACGTAATGTATTTAGCGCGACTGACCACTACGTTATGTGTATGTTGTCTTGTCTAACTGAAAAGGCTGACCAACTGACATAAAGTTGTCTTGTTAACATCATGAAATTTAAGACACAAAATATAGCATCGTTGGATAGTACGTTATATATTTAGCGCGGCTTGACACTACGTTATGTGTGTGTTGTCTTGTTTAACTGAAAAAGCTGACCAACTGACATAAAGTCGTCCAGTCAACATCATGAAATTTAAGACACAAAATATAGCATCGTTGGATAGTACGTTATATATTTAGCGCGGCTTGACACTACGTTATGTGTGTGTTGTCTTGTTTAACTGAAAAAGCTGACCAACTGACATAAAGTCGTCCAGTCAACATCATGAAATTTAAGACGCAAAATATAGCGTCGTTGGATAATACGTAATGTATTTAGAGCGACTGACCACTGCGTTATGTGTATGTTGTCTTGTATAACTGAAAAGGCTGACCAACTGACATAAAGTCGTCCTGTCAACATCATGAAATTTAAGACGCAAAATATAGCGTCGTTGGATAATACGTAATGTATTTAGAGCGACTGACCACTGCGTTATGTGTATGTTGTCTTGTATAACTGAAAAGGCTGACCAGCTGACGTAAAGTTATCTTGTTAACATCATGAAATTTAAGACGCAAAATATAGCATCGTTGGATAGTACGTTATATATTTAGCGCGGCTTGACACTATGTTATGTGTGTGTTGTATCGCGTATAAATAACGGGCCCATTCCAGTTAATTTGTGTGCTCAAAATTTACTAAAAACAAACATTTCATTTAAAGGTAAGGTTTTTTTTACTTAAAGCAAATATTTCACAAATGGCTCAACATCTTCGTGCACCAAAATGCAAGTGTGGAAAAGCATGCTTGATGCAAAATTGTTGGGACGGTGGTGAATGTGGACGTCGCTACTGGCATTTTTTGAACGAACCTATGTGTGATTTTGAGGAATGGGTTGACCCCCCATGTTATCAGCAACGCTACAGAGAACAAATACATTATCTTAATAATTTGTGTACAAGACAAGAGGAATGTGAAATAGAAGGCAATAGAATTATTGCAGACTTGAGGGCTAAACTCAAGGAGGTAGGACGTGAAAAGTGGAAAGCAAAATGGACTTGTGAAGCCGAAAAGGAACAGAAAAAAAATATAAACGGGAACTTGCGGAGGTGAAGGCGAAACTTAAAGAGGTTGAAGAAGAAAAAGAATAGCTGGAAGAACGATTAAAGTGGTTGGAGCGGAGAATAAATGGCAGCCGGGGCTAAACACTTGCATGTATGTGTTTAGTGTATTTTTCATATTTTATGTATTTTTATTATGTTAGCAGCCTATGTTTGTGTTTGTGCTTGTGCTGTAGTATTATTTTCCTTGTTTGTTGTACTAAATTTTATTTTAATTGAAGTGGACGTTAAGTTTTAGTGCCTGTGTTGTTATATGAAACTATCAAACGAAATGAGAACTAAAAAAATTAATGGCCATATTCGATTAAATATTGTTGTTAATGTATACAAAATATTGTTTACGCCATATACCAAAAAAAGTGAAAGAAGGCCGAATCAATATGTCCCGCAACTGGTGTGTCTCAATGTAGCCGCTGGTCTGAGGCGCATCATTCCCGCCGCCCGAGGTACGCTATCGGGATCATCATCATCAAATCGTCTCCTTATAGCCGGATGCGGTGCAGGATGACATGTATCGGTAGTGCTGTCAGGTCCAGTAGAAGGCTACATAATAATATAAAACTTAGTATAGAAAACTACCTAGCAATTCACAACAATTTATATTGTCTTACCATCATCATCGTGTTTGGATCCTGAATGTAGTCATCTGTCGCAGCATCGCATGAAGCCTTCAAAAGGAAATTAATAAAGTTAAAGAAAACAAATAAGTTACAGTAAAAACAAATTCAAATTCAATACTAATAAACTCATACCTGCGCATGTGATGTGGAACCATAACTCAGTCGGCGCCATTTACACAAATCTCGGGTCGGTCATTCCTCCTCAGTGGTAGACGGGCCTGGGAAGTATCTAGCCCAATACTCTCCTTGAATATCCGATCCCGTGATCAATAATTGACCCGATGGGGTCACCTGCGAGGGCACTGGAGTGCGATAAATTCCATGGCTGTAAGAGGGCATGTCCGTCTCATCCATGCCACCTTCCATATCATCATCAACATCATATGCAGGAGCCTCAACACCCCCCTTGCTGGGGACCACCTCTTCTCCTCCCACGAACACGTCGTCCGGCACCACTAGCTCGATGGGCACCACAAGGTCGTGGGATACCACGACCTCGCTGGTACTGTGCTGGGTCTATATAATCAGCCTCGTGTGCCAAACGTTGATCCGATCGGGCTCGCTGCAGTGTCTGGGTAGCCCAATCCATGAATCGCCGACTATACTGCTGCATGGCCACAGGATCCTGGACATAACTCTGCATCTGCTGCCCCATATGATAGACGGTATGCAATCCAATCGCCTGCACAAAGTAAAAAATATAAACTACATATTTGGCACAAAATTATAGGTATATAATTAATAATAACAGAAAACATACCAGGGCCTCGTGTCTCTGGCGTATGGGACATACCGACCGTGTGGAAAATGAACTGGGTTCCCTACAATAAGTCGGGTAACAGTGCGGTACCATGCCATAATTCTGAATAGGAAAGAGCTGGGGAGGTGGGATCAAGTCAACTCGCCTGTCCCAAATACCCAACTGCTTGTCAAGCCATGCCATAAATGTGTCGTCCACCCTGGACCGATCATCCCTCTCAAAGTGTCTGGCATGCCATGCAGGCGGACTCGGTAAAGGCTGCGACAGGCCAAACTGATGACATACCCGCTCGGAGGCATGATGCTCAACAATATCGAGGCATACGAGCGAGACAGAAGCCCTCCAAATCTGTTGGTTGAACCTGCAATATGCTGGCAGGGTATCTATCACATCATGCTGTACGGCATCCAGATGAACTATCAAATAAGAACACAAACCGTTAGTAGGCGCATCACTACGTTAATCTATACCAGGTAAGTTTATTTAGATATTCACCTGTGCGTCGTCCAGCAGATCCAAAACATCCCTGCAGAGGGGGAGATTATGATGGGCATCATAATATCGTGCAAGAGTACGGCGCATAACCCACCTCCAGGCTAGAGGAAGCTCCGGAATTTCTACATTAGTCGGTAGTTGTGGTAGAGGTGGCTGAAACTGCAGAAATCGCTCCCA